>CAEFZY010047403.1:0-250067 GCA_903066815.1 Brachyrhaphis roseni | reverse complement strand
CCATCCATCCATCCATCCATCCACCCACCCATCCATCCATCCATCCATCCATCCATCCATCCATCCATCCATCCATCTCTTCTCCCTCTCCCTCTTATTCAAGGTCAGTCCATCTCCTAACAAGTCAATTTTAACAAAGCTATAAATTCCCCCAACATGTAGAAACTTGTATTTAATCTCAGAATTCTGACTTTTTTCTCAGAATTCTGAATTCTGAAATTAACGTCAGAACTGTTTTATTTTTTTCCAATGGCCCTAATCCTCTTCCGTACATTAATAAAAATGCTGTGATTTTTTTATTTTTTTTACTCACTCAGAAATAAACTAAAACATGCAACATTTTTAATGAAAAAGGGAAAAGTAGCCTGGCTTTTGTAGAAAAGGTTTTGTAAATCACTGTAGATCTGGAAAGTACATAAAAAGATTTCTGCACTTGTTTAGAAAAGCACATTCTATATCTTATTCTTTGAACCCACTGTTTTCTATTTTGGTCTAGAAAATTTAGTGTGGATCTGCGTCAAGAACTGTTTAGTG
Source organism: Brachyrhaphis roseni (assembly GCA_903066815.1). NCBI lineage: Eukaryota > Metazoa > Chordata > Actinopteri > Cyprinodontiformes > Poeciliidae > Brachyrhaphis > Brachyrhaphis roseni. The sequence continues at coordinate 249,533 of CAEFZY010047403.1, read as the reverse complement.
TTTTATCTTCTGTTTTATCTTTTGCTGTAAGTTTAATAATTTGTCTGCTTTTGAAAAAAAAAAAAAGCTGGATACTGTTGGTCTTGGTCAGCCATAGCCAAGATGTTTTGCTGCATCAGATGTGCTGATGGGCCAAATTCATTCGGTTATTGCCAAGGTCTCAAAATGCACCCCAAAGCCAAATTTGACTTTATAACAGTCAAATTTGGCTGTTATAATGACAGTCTGAGCATGAACCAAGATGTAGGTTTGATTCGTGCGGTTTAAGATTTCATTAAAGCTCTGTTCAATACTTTCTGAAACTCAGAAGTTTAATAACACTTTGAAATGTGAGCAACTGAATAATTTGAAATTTCATCAGATTGTGCCTATTTTCTGCACTTAAAACAGAAAAAAATTATTGAATTTGATGATATAACTTTTGACTTTTAGGACTTTATTTCCAGTTGCTGAGAATCCTCCCTCTTTAGCTCTAGAGTGTCCCCGATTGAAGCGATGTGAAACAGGTTTTTGGCAATATGAATCTGCGGTGTGGTGTTCACCCCCAGTGTGCTGAGATCCTGTATAATTTACGACTCTGCGTTAAACAGCCCAGCACCAGGCAGCCTATCGTGTAAACAGATCGGGAATTTTACAGGCCTCTTGCCGGCTGTTTAAACAGACTAAAGGAAAAAGGGGGAGGGGGGGGGGAATTAAAAACCTAAATGGAAAACATCTGAGGCAGAGTACAGATGTGTGCATATGCGTGTGTGTGTGTGTGTGTGTGTGGGAGGCAATGTGGAGGTGGCACATATGCACACATAAGACCTGCAAACATATAAAGAGATATGCAGATTGAGACAGTAATGCGTGCACACAGACACACAGCAAACCAACACTGCCGCAAAACATCCAACATGATTCAGTCCAGCTGTGAGAAGAGTCGAATCACAGGCAGAAAGAGGAGCGACGCTGTGTTTCTGCGTGAGCAGATCGAACCCAGATGGGCTTCAGTCTATCAGGCAGACTAGTTTCTCCTGTTTTATCTGCCTTTATTTCCCAGTATATTGCTACAGCATCTATCAGGATCTTTAATCCTCTGCTATGGCTTTTTTTTTTTTTTTTTGGTTGTAATTTATTAGTGAAATTAGATATGAACAACAGGGGGAGACGCAAACGTTACAACAAAAGCAATGAGCCGGTTCAAACTCAGTGTGCGATGTGTACCTTGGCTTCAAGCCACCAGGACGTCCGTCTGTGTCTCTGATCACAAAAATAACAAACTTAACAGAAGTAGATAGAGTCAGGGGAAAACAAAGAGTCGACAACTGTGTAGATGTTTCTTTGAAATGTTTCTGAGGTTTCTTTGACCTGACCTGTGTGGCAGCAGCCGGAGCAGTGATCTACGTCAGACGGTTTCGCAAAATTGTACGCAGTCCAGATCAACATGCTCACAAGTTCAAAGAGTTTCATAGAGGCCTATGCGGAAAAAGTGCGGCTTATGGTTCGCATCACAATGGATAAAACATAAATAATCACTTTAGCACAAATTGTTAAAGGAAGAAATCACGTCGCCTCACAACAACTACCACAGGTCACATCTGTTAACATTGCTTGACAAATCACTTAAAATATTGCTAAAGGAAGAGGGAGGCTTATTGAAACAAGAAGCTTGTAATTATGTGGGTCATGACAACTAACTAATACTGAACGGAATGTTCCCAATTTATATTGATGATTTAATAATGCTCATATGCTGAGCATGTACTCCTGCCAAGATGAAGATAAAACCTGCAGGGTTTTCTAACTGAAAGGCATTATGACATTTGACACAGTTAGTGAACCACAGTGGCCTTTCAGGGAGGCGGAAGAAAGGTGTACCCTTTTGTCAAACACCTGTTTGAGTTCACAGCAGTTTTTTCAATCCTTGAGATCTTTGATGCTTGAATGAAAATGTTTTTAGGACAGTTATGATTATTTCAATTTGCTAAATGCCAGAAAAATCAGAGAGAGAGAGAAGTTAATGTTAATCAACCCCAGAACAAAAGCAAAAGACCTTGAGAAGATGCCGGTTGAAGCTGGTTGATAAATATTCAGGAAATATGGGTGAACTTCTCAATTTGAAGAAAGTGAAAACAATAAAAATGATTTTGCCAATCCTAACTGAACTAAACCTGATTTAATGTCAGAAAATAAGACAAACATGTTATATGTCTTTTTACACAGTGTGTCTAAATATCTGGTTTCAAGTAAATTAAAAAAATAACGTGACTTACAGTTATAAAGCTGGCAAATCAAAGACCTTACAGGTTGGATGATCGCACAGAATCCCATAAGTGAAATCTGCACATCAATTATTGCTTCATATGCTCATGTTAAAAGCCTTCACCTGTTGCTCTCCTGTGTACAAGACGATACGAAGCTCTATTTTATGTCTTGGAAGTACTCCATAGCTGCTTTGAAGGGTTTTGCACATCTATGTTCACTTAATGATATTCCATATGATTTTACAGCAGCTACAAATGTTCAAAGTCTAAAGAAGATAGTCAAACTTTACACCAGCGGGGTGTTTTTCGATCAGTCTTTTTGATTCACGTGTTTTGATCTGTCTATTCTCTTTGAACTCCTCTGCCTCGGTTTTTTTTCACTCCTCACTTTAACATGGATAAAACAGAGAGCAGAATTGTAGACTCTACAAAAACTCCTTTTATGTCGAGCGCAGCAAGAGAGATGAAGGCGATGTACTTCAAGAATCTCTGACTTTGCAGACAATATAAGCAGTTTAAATGCATTCTCTTTGTTGCCGAGCGCCTGCACTGGCCTGTCCATGCACTTGTGCATTATGTTTTATTCATGACCTCTGTGCCTGTTGCCCACAGAATTTGTTTATTTTGCTTGCCAGGCTACACTTGAGGGTGTGTGTCAGGAAGGAGGTGACAGGAGAGCATTCATGGTCATAGCGTGTGTGTTTTATTTTATTGGAGAAGCGCTAACAGCCACTAATCGCTCTGTGTGAGCTTTTCTAGGACCTTTAGTTTTTTTAAAAAAAGAGGGGGGAATAAAGATCCATCTCTGGATGCACCAACACCCAGTTTGCTTAACAGCCATGCAAACAGACTTGGGGAAAGCACCCACCACGAGTGATAATCAAAGGCCTGTTATGGTCATGAGAATGCAAATAGTAATCTGTGTATATGTGTACCATAGCGCCGAATGTGTGTGTAAACCAAGGTGTGTCGAGACGCATCTTTCTATGGAATAGTATGTCGTTAAAATTGTTCCTGTTTCAATAATTTGCACACTGTTTGTATGACAATGATCTCTATGTGTGAATAAATGCAAATATGTGTGTTGTGCATGCGTGCGTGGGTGTGTGTGTGTCCGACCACCACGTGCACGCTCTCCTTGACTGTTGAGCTAATCCAGGAGACAGGCTTAGACACTGAAACTCCTACGACCCTTTAAGCAAGCACTAATACTGTTAAACCACAACTGAGCTCTTACACACACTGAGAGAGCAGATAAAGATAGAAGACATGTTTGAGCTCTCTAACTCACACAAACAAACACACACATGCAAAGCAAAAAAATGCACACCCTTACTTGATCTGCATATTTAGTAAAACGTGCCATTCCGGTTTAGAAGAAGTGATGTCAAACATGTTTAGGTTGAAGATGTCTGCGTCAAAGTCAGGTTAAGTGGAGCACAAAATAAGGTTTTAGACCTCATGACAGTGGGTCTGTTTATGTGTCCTTGAGCAAAACAGGAAATCCCTGCAGGCTACACAAGAGCAGGCATAGGACAGTTACTGTTATTAATAGGCTGAGGTTTTAAAAAGTTAGTTTCAAAAATGCTAAAATGTTCTGTTAAATCCTTCTTAAGCTCAGTTTAATGAGAACCCACAGGAAGTTACTCAGGGTTTCGTATGGAGCAGAGATTAGCTGCACACTGCTAGTCAGAAGAAAGAAAGCTCCTAAACGTCACCTTGGTCAGAAGAATGACTGTTTGGAAGCTTTTCCAGGCATGAGATACACACAGTAATGATGTGGAAACTCAACAAGCACCACCCTTCACTCTTGCTCACCTTGAGCATGATTTCAAGCCAGTAAGTCAGTGGTGCCCAAGTCTGGTCCTGAAGAGTTGCTGTCCCGCAACTTTGGTTACTTTGACGCAGATAAATGCAGCCCAAATCCACTTTTCTCCTTGTATGCAACTTATCAGCCCAATTCCAGGTTTTTTCACTTCTGAAAAAATCAGATATGTGCCACTTCAATATATGGTATAATATCAGACACGTTTCTGCAGATACATATTAGAGACTGCACACGTTTTCAAAGCATCTGCAGTCTCATAAGCCAGTCATGATAAATCTGGATGTAAACAGTGGGCTGAAAATTGTGATTATAAATTTCTGAACTTATGAAAGAAGTCTGTGCCACTAACGCGCATCCCATCACAACCAGACCACTCCAAGGTCTGACTTCATACCCAAACAGACATCTACAGAAATTAATGCTCCACAAAAGGCCGTTGCTGTTGGTTGTGCTTTCTTTTTATTAGCTTCCTTCATCTTGTTATCTTGTGACGATACCGTTGGCTCTCATTGCTGAATATCTGCAGATTGATTCATAGATGGTGGCGTCCATTATTATGTCCGTAAACAGTTGCTGTGTGACTTCTGTGCTTCTTTATGTGCATCACTTTGGGGTTCATTCACAAAAAATCTGATTGAGGTTGCATTTAATTAGTAGCATGAACAACTTCTTAAAAAACCAAAAAAGCAATTGGATTTCAGTAAAAATTCGGAATTGAGCATCAAGATCTGCTGTGTTTATGTAGCTTTATGATGAACTCTGGGTAGTACGAGGCATCATTGGCTCTTCAGCCATGGAATGGCGACTGTCTGTAAATACAGCCAAAATAATTTAAAAAAATAAGCATTTTTTAAAAATTTATTAATTTATTTTATTTATTTATCTGTGTATTTTTTTGTTATTTTGGCTATATTCAACATGTAACATTTGAGCAGTTTTGTGTTTATTTAATACAGTTTTAGTACTGTAAAACAATTACCTTTTTGATCAAAATTTTAATGTTATAAGAATTTGATGATGGTTCACGCAATCTTGATTTTTATTTGCTTGCAAATACAATTCCAAATTTAGGTGCCACACATTACATGAACAAGTAAATGTCTCCACAGAGAAAATGCCAGAAAAAAACAAACTATCCTTTTCTCTGCTAAAATGCCAATTTAATATCAGCTAATCCCCTTCAGTGGGCTCATGCTAAGTTAAAACCAGAGTCCTCTCATCCAGAGCATAATCTCCGGTCAGTGAGATTCTGATAATTAAAATGAATCCCGTGATATTCTAGCATGTGCGTTTTTATTTCGATCTTTAAAAAAACGCACAATTGAAATGCTGAAGAGTTGCAAAGTGTGATGGGAAAAGCATTGGAGACAATGATGAGGAGATGAAGTGATAGAAATTGAGGGATGGTTTCTGTAGGCTAGAGTGATGGGAGACTAAGAAGATTTACTGTAACTGAGTTATGATGTTAAAGAGGCTTATGCTGCCTGTATTTTTGTCAGCAACGCGCATTCACACCCCCACATACACACACCAGTACAAAAACATAAGAAACATGATCTGTCATCATCTGACTATACACTTGTTTAGATTATCAAGCCTTTGTGTGTATGTGTGAGTTCCTCTCATTGCCCTAGACACACAAAATTAAGTCCAGGGGCCAGTTTTGAGTTCAGTCTGATTCGCACTGATCCTATTAAGGCAAATCCAGGCGGTAACACACACACAAACACACGCTTTTTGACTTAAACGTCTATGTAGTTCACATTTCTCCCAACCAAGCCAGGCCACTAAGCCAGAACGGCCCGTATAAGATCTTCACTGTAAAATAAGATTTGACTAAAAATGCTTCAGCTGAACCTATGTAGCATATTTTCAGAGTCATATGTTACATGACTCTGAAAATTAATCAGTCATGTAACATATAGTCCCCCATATTTTAAAACAAACTGTCAGTCTGTTTAGCTATCTAGACTCTGGCCCTATGCTTTCAATTCACATTCTTTTCTATGTTAAGGTTTATTTGTATGCTTTAACCCTGCAGACCACTTTTTTTTTTACAATAATGTTAAAGATGTGGAAAAGGACATTATATAAGTATGTGATCTAATTGCTTTTGTTTTAAACAGAAAAACAACACGTTATTGGTGCAAAACAATATCAAATGTATTGAACGAGTCCTTTAATCGTGATCATTTTGTTTTATCTCCAAATAGACTCTGCTCTTATTTCACCTCCAACTATCTGCAAGATTTGATCATGTAGGCAAAATGAACCTTTAATTTAGACGAATACAGCATATTTATTAAACATTAAGTTTGATTTGTTTGAAAATCCAAAGTACTGGGATTATTCTTTTCTTAGAAACCAACTGCAACTGTGTGAACTTGGTACACTGGACTCTAAGCAGGGAAAATATTAACTCATTAGGATTGCCTGTTGTATTTACTTTTAACTAAAATAACCCATATTTAATGTTATTGTAAATGTTTAGTGTTGAATGTTCCTTGTCTCAAAGTCCTGAATGTGAAGCAGATTTTATCCTGGAAAATAATTACACATGTTAAAGTCACTACAGTGTGCAAACACTTAGCAGACAATTCCTAAGTTAAAAATTACTTTTTTTTCCTCTTGTGGCATCTTTGAGATTATCCAAAGTCAAAGTGTTGGAGCTCCGATTCAGAGACTCTTCAGCTTATTGGCCAGATAACATGTCACCATGTTGACCAGAGCGCCACTCCTGATTGGCTGGCTCCCCACATAGATCCGCTTCACGTAGAAAAGTTTCTCTCCGTTTTCAGTTTGAAACTTGAGAGCCAACACCTGTCAGCCCATGGAGCTATGGCGGTGTGAACTTTGGTATGTGAACTTTTCAATTGGAAATTATAATAGTTTTAATAATATAACATTTAAATGTGATGTTTAAGCTTGCAGCAGGTTTTTATTAACGATGTAACGGTTCAAACAATATGACTGTTGTTATCGCCCAAAGATGTCTGAAATGAGTCAGTAAACAGTCTTAAAAGCTAACTCCTAATGACACAAAGTTGTTTTTTGAAAGATGTGTATCATTTCTGAATGTCATCAAAAGTGATTAATGTCAGAGGAAGTGTGGGTGGAATTTTGTTTTCTGCATTTAATGTAAGTTCACATTGTTGAAATATAATTACCATGTTTTCAGAAAACCTGAAGCCATTTTGTGAGGATTAAACAATTATGGGCTACCACAGTTGTTACAGCAGCACCAGCATTTTCTGTAAATAAGCACAACAAAATGACCACATTTGAAGTAGCATTGCCAAAAAATGCAGTATTTTAGAATTAGCACGCTGTGGCTTTGTTTTGAAGAGCAGAGGTGACACATAAACAGATGAAAACTGACAGAGCCTAACTATCATAAAAACTAACTTAAAAAAAGAAGAAAAACAGACAAAAACATCACATCTAATAAGTGAAAATAAGAAAGAACACAAAAAACCGTGTCTGGCAGAAAAAAAAACATTTTTTATTAAAAGCACATGGTACCAGAAGCATCCCTCATTCCCTAATATGTGCTTGACCTTTTGTGAACCTCTCTCACCGCTTTACAGCTTCACAGATCAATGCTTAATCTATTAGAGGAGATTAGCATTACGGCAATTTGCAATGGCTATCCCTGTGTCCGCGGGGGATCTCAGGTGTAAGTATAGGCTGCTGCTAATGCCAGTATTGGCTATAGACCAACTACGACCAGAAATGAAAGCCATCATTAAAACCAAAGTAGCTATAAGGTCAAGTCTTGGAGTTCATATTACAAAAGCAATGAGAGCAGATGTGAGACGACTGAAACCGACTGGACTGTAAACATCACAATGCAGGTTAAAGGTCAACTGCTTTTTCAATATGTTTTTATGAAATATGTGTTGAAACTTCGTTTCAGACTGATGACACTCACTCATCCAAACATACTCAGGCGTTTTGGTTCTCCCAGAACAGGATATTGAGATGTCGAGCTGTGGGACTTAAAAGCAGGAATCACATCTTTTTTGAATTAGCACTCTTTAATGTGGATTATTTGGAGATGGAAGGGGATGAGAAGAACCGAGGGGAATGCTAGGAAAGAAGAGGAGACTTCAGCTGCTTCGTGGTTTTAAATGGAAAACAACAGGCTACATTTTTTTAACTAGGTAACTGACAGCACATTTATAGCATGCAAACGTTTTGGGGGACAGAAATTGAATTGCTAATGAGTTTACCAGTACCATTTTTATTGTTGGAGTAGTTTTGTAAGCCTGTTGTGAAGGTGTTGTTCTGAGCCTTAAGCTGTTTTATTTTGCTGTCTTTGTCATACAAAGTTATTTAATCATTGACTTATGCTGCTTAGCATTATTCTCTGCTTTATGCAGTGCTAATATCATATCTGTAACAATACATATAATCTTAAAGAGTATCCATAGTAATACTGAAACACACAAAAGCTGGCCATTAGATATATTTTTGAATACTATATACCGAGTTAAAGTTGGTTAAAGTTTATGGTCAGTTTAGGGTGTGCTGTTTTACAACATTAAAGCACCATGCCAGAAAAAATGTTTTATTAAAGTTGATATATTCAGCATATTTATCTGGTAGATTTGAAACTATTGGTACTTCTGACAATATTTTGTTTGACCATGGGGCTCAATTAAAATCCAAACAATAAAAACTCCAATATTTGAGAGACTCGTTTGTAAATTTAAAGTGACAGTACTGTTACAATTATCATTATTTGCTCTGTAAATCTGCTGTAATTAGCAAATAACCAATACTCCTTCTGGATAAGTGATATGGAGAAGTGTCTTATAGGAGTGTTTTGGCTTCATTTGATGCTATGGGGCTTTTCCACCATAAACACGGTCCATTATATTAGCTTAATGGCTGTGACATTCAGCAATAACATTTGTGGCTTCCTCAGGATACAGTCTAACCTTTTCAGTTCCATCATCAGGTAAAAATGATGATTTGTTCAGCAGTAAAGGAAATGCAAAACTAATGACATTCCCATCAGCTGGCAAATGTGAGCATGTTGTCACACTGATGACTGAGGGGAAAGCTTAGGCTAAAGGTCATCTGGATGTGCAACGTTCTAATAGAGCTTTTTAACACCATGACATAGCATCACATGCACAAAAATATATATTCAGATTAGTTGGATTCCTGTAAAGTACAACAATTAATTTTTTTCTGTGTTTTTATTCATATTTGTGCTTCAAATACGAATAGTTTGAACGACCGGTATTTTCAAAACCCCTGAACTGTAGCTACGTTTCAAAATATACTCCCAACAAAAACATGGTACCAGTGTGTGAAGTGGACCACTGTGGTTTTTCAAAATTAGCTGTGTATTCTGCCAGGAACTGCAGAACTAAATTACTATGTGCTAGTACTACCAAGAATGGTCAATATTGACTGAGTGTGGCCCACTTGAAGCAGTTAGTCCCACCAAGCTTGCACATAAATATGATCTAAGCTGCAGTAAGTACAACAAGAGAATGGTTCTTTATAGTGAATGCAGCCTGTCGGATGCAAAAATTAATTCCTCTATTTCCTATATCACTTTTATAGATTGCTTGATGTACATTATTTTGGATTGATATGTTGGTTGTGTCACTGCTGCTAATTTTAACAATAACAGAACCAGAATCAAGAGAACAAAGTATTTACAAGTAGTGAGTAAAGAGATTAATTAAAAGCAGAACCTCATAAATGGATTCATACTGGAAAAAAACTGGTTCAAATACATTGAAAATTGTCTGTCACTCGCATTTAAACCAGAGAGAATAAGTCGGACTTCAAGTCATGTCATGCATTGATGTATGTGTTGCTTCTAATGTGCTCCTGTTCTGTGCTCTTAGTGCGTGGACGCTGGCTTAAAGTGTGTGGAAATCTGTGTCTCAGGACATACAATATCACTATCTTGTATTTGTTTGTTTTGTCATCTTAAAGGAACAACTCACTGTCTGACAGTAAAACCGTAAGGCTTCAAGCGGTCAGATAATTATTGGTCTTAATCAGAAAGGTTACAAGAATCTGTCATGTCATGTTAAGCGAGGTGTCTGCATAGTGTAACATGAGATTAAGCAATCAGTGATCACTGAGATATGTATGATATAAATGGCATGCAAGAGGGAATCTTTTATATGTTCAAATAAACATTTTGAAGGATGGTGATCTGGTGATCAACTTGTGTAGTAGAGTCAAATGGTTTTGTTTTCCAATAACACAAAGCAATTTGTTTACTGGCTTTGTTTTATTGGAAAACAAAGCCAATAATATAAAGATATGCAATAGTGAGACAGTGTTTGGAAACAATCATTATCTCTGTCACCGTTTGTTTTTGCTTCACTATTCATTTCATGCATTATGGCTTGAGGATTGTCCAAATCTTATTATTTCTCAAATATAGAAATAATACGATGCTGCTTCCCGCAGCAATTTCCCCTCAATCTGATCCTTCTGTCGTTTTCTTATCTATTTGAGTGGAATCTGCTGATGAATTCAACCCAAACTCTATGAAAATGCTACAGGGTCCATGTTGGACACTGAGTCACTTGTTCAGCATTGTGTTTGGTAAAGCCAACAAGTTCACCTAAAACCTTCTTTTTTGTGTTTATTCTGTTTGTTTACTGCTATTCTACTTGTGTTGTATTAGTATTTTTGAGTGTGAGACATGAAGCAACAAAGATAGGTATTTTTGTGTGCTAATATGCAATCAGATTGCAGCTTACCATCTGCATTGGATGCAGCATAAGCAGAGAGATTTAGACTTGCTGAAATTTGAACGTTAGTACTTAAACTCTTCTCTTAAACGCATTAAATTGAATTTTTCATGTACTGAAAATGCATTAAACCAAATTTTTCATGTACTGTAAAACTCCATGAAGCATGAGGTTACCAAGGCCAAATTTGTAAAACTGTCACACTGCATAGAGGCTGGCTGAAGCAGTCAGCTCAGGCTTACAATAACGCGAGTCACTGAGTGTGACCAAACTTTACTGGATACAGCAATTTGTCAGATTAGATGTGCTAAGGAGTGCTGGAATTCATCCCAAGACCTGAAAATTCAGGAGTTGTGCAAGTTCATATTAATCAAAAACAAGCTTAAAGTTCACATCAATAAAAACTGCATTTTTTTTTTCATTAGGAGTTTTCTCTCATAAACCTTCAAGAGCTATCTTGGTTAATATGCTGATCCAGATAGGTTGCTGATGGAGCCATTTATTCTTTTTTGCCTCTTCAGTGTTTATGATTTAGTTTCCATGGTCAAAGAAGAATATAAATCGTTCAATGCGTCAGATACTAGCTTTTAAGTTTCAATAAATGCAATCATTATTCGCCAAAGCTGGAGGCAAACAGCTGTTCAGTGTTATGTCAGACCTCTCTGAGGTATCGTCCCTAGATTCAATTTACAACTTTGCTTGTTATCATATCATATAGAGCAAAGAAAGTGAGACATGTATCAGGGGCCCATGTGGTTTCATTTTGCACGTGTGCCGTGCATAACGCAGCCTTATGCAGAAACTGTGGTGACAAATGTCACCATTTCATGGTAGCTAAAACAGCAGAAATGTGACTTGTATTATAAAGTTCCTCTCAAACTTATTTACAGAGCGAATGAGTTATTGCAATGTTTAATGATATTCTAATTTGAAGAATATCAATTAATGCAATTTGACATGCGGTGGTCCAAGTGGAGCAAACATAAAACAAGCATTTCTCATAAGGATGAGAAAGGGATTCAAGCAGTCGCAAATAAAATGGTAGACTGCTGCAACTTCTTTGTGTGATTGTAAATTTATGTGCGAAACAACACAGATGAAAAAATTGCTGATGTGGTTAGTTAAAAGCAGATTTTCCATGTTGGGAACAAAGAAGAACAGTGGCAGGGACACTGGCATTAAAGTTTGCTAATGCATTAAAGAAACCAATAAAATCCACAGGGGCTGCAGTCCAATGCTCTGGGCTAGCTTAACAATGTGCTAATGGCTCCTTGTTTTAAATTTTTTTCACACTTTCATGGACTCATATGAACAAAGCTCCTACACACAAGATTGGAAAGAAAGCTTCAAGACTTTTATTTTGAGTTAAATAATAAAATAAATGTAAAAAAAATCATACCTCTTTACATTATGTGTTATTATAACCCTGCTGTGAAGGAGAAAGAAAATGATACATGGTTTTCTATTTTTTTTTTCCAAGCTAAAATACAAAAACTAAAATCATTTTCTAAACTTTCACTGCAATTAAAGCTGCCAATCTGTTAGGGTATGTTTCTACTAACTTTGGACATCTACAGGGTTTAGTAAAGGTTAGTAAGGCTGGATGTTGACGCTTAAGTTTCAAGTCTTGCCATTGGCTTTGACTCCCTGAAGCATTATGCTGCCCCCATCATATTTTACAGTGGAAATGGTATGTTCAGATTGATGTTAATTTTTAGTTCTTCGCCACACAGCCATTTTAATTTTCATTTAATGGATTGAACGGTGCTTTAATTTCTCCAAGTCTTTATCCCCGACCTTTCTGCTGGGTTAATTGGTCTTCATGGTGCTCTTGGTTCACCAGTGTTTTCCAACAAACATATGGCAACATAACAGAATATCTGTATTTATAAAGGACTACAGTCTGAATTAGGGATATCAGAGTAAATGGTGATGAATACAGTTACACTCCACACTATTCAGATTTCTACTGGTTAAAACCACAGAACACTTTCCTTCCATTTCAGAATTTGTGTTGGTTTACCAACATAAAATCCTTATAAATACATTGAAGTTTGTAATCGTACTGCAACCAAACCTAGAAAAGTTCAGGAAGCATATAAACTTTTGCAAGACACCATAAATGGGTGTTTTTTTCTTTCTGGGTAGTGCTAATAAAGATCGGTTTCATGTGGTGAAGGAGTCCATGTGTATCCTGTAAAGAAGCTGCAAATGAAAAATGTTTAAACTCAGATCCAATCACTGGTATAAAAATAACAATATCTACTTTTTAAAGTATTTTCAGATGTGTGTGTCAATGCAGGTCTGTCGGTGTGTGTGGGGGAGCATGCGCGTGTGTGTGTGTTTGTTTCCTGATTGTGGGTGGGCGCATTAGCCTACAACCTTTCATAGCGTATGGGTCAGTGGTTTAGGAAAGAAAAAATGTTCCAAATCACATCCATACACAGACACACTCACTCAAACCACAACACACACCACCACACAATCGTAACAAACCACATACACAAAAACACACACAAGAGGTAGAAAAACACATCATGAAAGTGTGACACACATCATAATAAACTTTTTTCCCATAAACCAAACACCCCAAGGAGGTGAGAGTCTGCGATCATGTGAATGTTTGTGTGCGTTGCACGAGTCTTTCCTTATTGAAGTTTTATGACGAAACATGAAGCCTGTACCTAATTCGGACCATATGACGACACCAGCGTTTGATCTCCGTGAGCTCTCTGAGACTCAGACGGACTCACGGTGTGTGTGGTCACACATTCACTTCCCACATGTGATGGGTTAACGGTCACCCACGCACAGGAGGGGGCGGAAAACAAGGGGCCACTGCAAAGTGAAGACGCATGTTCAAGAAGAACAGTCCGCCTGCAGCATTGTTGATCAAATAAAAACACAGATTGAGTTCTCTGGCATATTCAAATGGCCAAGCTGTACTTCATCTCATCCATTTTAACTTACTGAAACAGAGAATCAACTGCTGAAAGGGGTTAAGTCAAAGAAAAGCAAAAACATGGCATCATATATGTTCTATCACAAACAAAACAATTGTATTTTTTATGTTTTGTAGCACCTGTGTAAAAAGTCTTCAAGAATTTGTGTCAACATTGACAAACTGTAGTGAATTCCTTTCAGCTTGACAAAGGCCACAAACAGGCCGAAAGCATGATGCTGCCATCACCAAGCTTGAGGGTCAATGTTGTGTTCTTTTAGTTTTTTTTTAGAGTTGTGCAATCTTGTTTTGTGCCAAATATACCTTTTGGGAGTTATTGACGGAAAATTCAACCTTGATTCAACAGACCATTACACATTTTTCTCAAATGCATTTAGGGAACTGGAAATATGCTTTACAAACACAGCTGTGCTTCCATTTCTTCACAGTACCCCATAGTCTAGTCATAGTCAGCATTTGCCAGAAAATCTTGCAACTCCTCTGTTATTGCTGTCCTAATGGCAGCGTCCTTCACCAGTTTTTTCTTGTCTTTTCAATGGTTTTGAAGGGACCATATCTTCCCCAATTGAGGAAGACTGTCTTTGTTGAGTTCCATGATCCAATGCCTTGAGAGTTATTTTGCCCTCAAAAAAGGTATATGTTTGATATCTTTTGGATGCTCTCCATGAACCATAGCGCTTTCTATGGCCCAAACTATCTTCCAAAATCCCTGGAAACCTTGTTTTAAATACTCAAACACAGAGCATTTTTAAATAAAATCCAGTAGCAAACTCCTCCAGTGTCCCTAAAACCTTAATGCTGCAGCTATGTCTCGGTTCACATCAGTCATATGTTTTGACAACAATAAATCAATTTGGGTTGTCAAACATTAATGGAGTTACCTATTTAAATTGTGTTTAAAATTTAACAATAGTTCAACTGTGCTTTCAAAATTGCCTGTTTAAAGTATAGTAAAGAAGATGCAAAAACATTTCTAGCTAAAAACTAAATCAGAGAAATGTTATTTTGATGAGTTGAACACAGACGTTGACGCAGACAGTGCAGTCTGCCAACTTTCTCTCAGAGCTGTCTGCACTTCAACTTTTTCTTCTCACTTATTCTTAGTACATGTATCTTCTCTGTCTTTTTCTCTCTCTTACGAGCTCCTTGCCGTGCTCCTTGTTGCAGTCATTCTTTTCCTTCCTGTCTGTCTCCTGAGACATTGCTCAGTCCCAGTCTCTCTTTCACCCCTGCTTGGTTCTCATGGTGTTTCTCTTGCGCTGATAGCCATTTCTCGAGGGAAATCTCCCACAGGAACAACACAAAGCTGCACACCTCCCACGGCTCTGTCTCCGTTTCCTATCACACACATCCAGGATTTACTGTATAATGAAAGGACACACCAAAGAGCCGTGCAAACATGCAGTGGTGTTAATACGACACACACTTTAGTGTATGTGTTTAATAGAAAAAAAGCGAGCAGGCGTAGCTCTCAATTTGTATTTATTTGAAAGTGATTCTTTTCAGGGCTGTAATGATGCTGTCATGTCCCACCGGGACAAATAAGTGTACTCAGACAGGCATACACTGAATTCAGGCGTACACAGACAAACCAATTTATACACACAAACCTTTATGAATAGTTCTCACATGAGAGGTGTCCGTGGTTAGCCCTTATTTCCACATCCCACCCCACCAATAAGAGTGCAGGAAATTATCTGAGATTCTGGGCCAGGCTAAAATGGGGTTAACGTCCACACAAAGCACATCTCCCAATTCCTAACAGAAGCACATGTGCTGCCAACTCCCCCACTGACAGCACATGTGTCATAGCATAGACACATGTGCCTATGCTATGAGGCACATGTGTCTGACAGGTATAGTTTTGTCTGGTTCTTCTGCACCCCTCTTTCTATTACCACTCTGGACAATTGCCCTTACTTATATAGCCCTTCAGGCTATATAAGTAAGCCTGAAAGGCTACTTATGTAGCCTTACTTAGTCAGCAGCTAAGTTGTTGTGAAAGTGCTTTTGAAATAAAATGATGGTACAGTAAGGTACGGTACGGTATAAAAAAGCTATCTAAATTAACATAGCCCTATATGAAAAAGTAATTATCTTCTTGTTAAATCATGAAGAAAGTGCATTAATTTTACAAGCCACGTTCAAGCCTAGTTACTGCCAGACCATGAAATCATTTAAATGGTGCATGTTTTACAATACAAAAATGGATCTAAAGGATTTCAAAAAAGCAACTTGATGTCCCTGCCAAAAATGCAAATACGTATTTTAAGGGTTTATTGGGCAATTTTTTTTTTTAACTCAATTGGTCTTTCCAACTGATGAATCCAAACATTTTTGGATAACTGTTTTTAATATATATATTTACTCTGGCTATCTTTGACTGATATTAAGATCTGTTTAATGAACTGTTACACGTAAGCGTGACATAAAAGGTACTTTTTCAGGACACAGTACACCTGTCTTGGTACCTGACTCTAACTTTTTGCAAGGAAAATGGTTAAAAAATTATGGAGGATGGATGGATGGTAATTTGCCTCAGACTCTTATTTCATGTCACTGAGCAGAACATTAAAAGTGGTAAATTCCTTTAAAAAGTGAATCACTCTATTATTATTATTTTTTTTTAATAAATTTCATTTTGGAAAATTTTCCAAACTTACCAACTGAATGAGGTGTCCTAATTTTGTCACATGACTCTGTATCTTGATTCAAGATTACCATGCCATGGGAATCCTATGCTGTTTTTATGTCATAACATGGCGACTCAAATCAATTTATTTATTAAGCACCACTTAATGCAAGTGTCCAAAACTATTGTAAAGACACGTATCCACCATATTTTTCACCAGAGTTGAAAGTATGTTGTGCAGAGTCAAGTTTGAACGTGTGCAGTTTGTGTGTCTAGCCATGGGCTGATGAGGGGAGGCATGTGGTGGCCATTTAGAAGGATTAGAGCTGTCAGAGACATCAAGCGGGACTAATTATTCTGTTAGCACACTACACTGCAGGGATCCAAAGTGTGTGCGTCTGTGTTGTTGCGTTGGGCATTTGTGTGTGTTAGCATAAGAGAGGGCTTGCCGGGGAAAAGACTCAGGGCGAATAAAGCTGGAAAAGAAAGATTTTAGAGGAATGGATGACAGATGGAAATGAACTGAGCCAGAAAGAGAGGGGAACTAAGAGCTGCTATTTTCATCTGGGAAGAACATGTTCTCTATATTAAAGATGGATTGATAGGAATGGAGGTAAAGTGAGCTTTGGAGGTGTAGAGGTATAAAGCCCTGCAGGCAAAAAATAAAATAAGACAAATAAGAAGGGAGGAGGATGTATGGAAGAAAAGGTTGAGAAGGACGTGAGGGATGAGAGAGACGGAGCGAAAAGAGATGACCTACCTCATGCCTTCATGGATAACTGCATTTGTATCCCAACATCCCAACATGCACCGCTCTGCCACTCGGGGCGAAATTGGCCTGCAGCGCCCAATCAGCCGTGGCCTTTTACCACTTTGCCGTGGGGCAGAGTGTGCTCGAGTGAGTAAGTGTGCGTGTTTGTGTTTGCACTTGTGTGAGTTCAAGCGTGATCGCAAAACACACATCTGTTTGTACGTGCGTTCGTGGACATGTACCCCCCTCAGCGCACTGCCTCCCTGATTTATCTCCAAACCGACAGCTCACTCATCTCCTCTCGCGCTCCGTCCTGTTTTCCATCTCTTCCCTTCTCTGTCTCTCTCATGTTCACCAGCAATCCATCCATCTTCTAAACACCTCCCATCTCTCAGACCAACCTTCTCTGGCTCCCATTTTTATCTCTCCATTTACATCAATTCATCCCTCCATCTGCATCCACTTCCCGCGGGGAGGACAATTTCCTGAATACCAGCAGGGTGGAAAGATTTCAGATTTAATCCATCATCCATTTATGTGATGTGTTCAGGATTCAAAGGAAGGAACGGGGAGTTTGAAGGTGGCAAGGGAACGAGGGGAAGCAGAAAGTGTGGGCACCATTTTAGGATGAATAGGTGGGTGGATGGAAAACACAATCCAGTTGACAGAGGAGACCACCGCTGTTTTATATTTTTAGAAACCACACATTCATTTATTCCCAAAATTTTTCATCAGACAGCAGAATTTAAAGCTGGTCCATAATCTGCAAGTGCGTCATGTTACAGTAAAGCAAGCAGCCCGCCTTAGAGGGAGGACATCTGGATGGTCAGAGAGCTGTCACTTAAAAGATTCCCACCACAAAACTATTGTCAACTCCCTCTGACCAGTTCTATAGATTTTCATCAATCAGTTACAAAGGTTTGGACATTCAGACATGAATTATGTTCAAAAATATGTACCTTTTACCTTGAACCTTTTCACTATTTAACAACAAAACTATTTTTAATGGGAGTTTGTGTGGCAAAACAAACATGTGGAAGTAAAATGATACATGGTTTTCCAAAGTAAATATGAAAAGTATGGCCTATATTTGTATTCAGTCCCGTAGAGTCAATACTTTCACAAAACCACCTACCACTGGAAATACAGCTGCATGTCTACCAGCTTTGCACATCTACAGGCTTGTATCTTTGTGACTGACAGTTTTTCTTTGCAAAATAGCTTTCAATATTGTTTTCAACTCTTGCATAAACATCTCTGTTATGTTTAGACCATTCTAACAAGTAAATGTAATCTAAACTACTCCTTTGTAGCTCTGAATTACTTACCATATATGACTTTTTTTCAATGTTGTTAATGTTGGGGACACTGGCTGGGGTTCTAACCTTTTGTTTCTGTGGGTTTTTTTGCTTTTGTCTCTCTAACTCACAGGTTAGTGGAGCGACTCGTTTTTACTACAAGAGACACCAAAACCCTGCAAAAATACCACAAACTGCATATGTTGACGTCAAATACATGGTGTTCCTCAACTGGATGAGTTGTAAACACACTCTGGGGACAGTAACAATTAGACCAAAGAAGCTGAAAAAGACATAGAAAACATGGGAAAATGTCTTGTTATAAGTGACATAATCTGCCAACTTTTTCATCAATATTAAGAAATTATTGCTCTAAAACAAGCTTCTATATTTTGCTGAAAAGTTACTTATAAGTTAGTTTTGTCTTATTTCAAGTGTAGTAAGATATTTGTACTAGAAACTACACTAAAATTACTGGGGAAGATTTTGTGTTTTTGCAGTGTAGAAAAGAATAAACCAGAATAAAATCCATCCCTCTTTCTTTGTGACTGATTACAACATAATCAGTTGTAACCCATCCATCCATCCATCCATCCATCCATCCATCCATCCATCCATCCATCCATCCATCCATCCATCCATCCATCCAGTAAATGTTCACAGATAAATGTTGAGAGCCCTGAGGTGAAGGCTCGGTTTGGGAACTAACACTTTTTTCTGTTCAAGAGCATATAGCAAAGCATCCAAGCACATTTTGCAAAAAGGGTTTTATAAATTAAATCTTTTTACTTTTTCTGGAGTTGTGTAGTTATTTTACTATCTTTAGGAGACTTCTTTCCTTCTTTTAAACAGAAACTATTCTGTTAATGTTTCTGCCAGATCCAGATATCTCTCTGTTTTTGTATCCTACACTGAAGTCAGCCAATACAAAACGAGCTCTTTAGTCCTAGTTCTTACTGCTCTCTGGTGGTCGGTATAGAAAATACTCCATTACTGTGCATTCAGTTCACATTTCCATTTTATTACACCCAGTATTTTATTAGTATCTAAATTTATACAATGTGACAAAATGAAATATGCTTCTTCTTTAAACTTTTAAGTTAAATTTCTGCTTGCAGTTTTTGTCAACATCTGATGATTCAAAGCTAATCTGAAATATATATATGTATATTGCAAAGTACAGTATAGTTAATTAAGACAGAAGAAATGTATGGAGCAATAAATTTGGGAACGCTAATTACAAATGAAAGACCATTGATATGCAAATGAAGGCGATGACAAGTATTCATTTTTTGGTCCTTTCTATCCCTCATTGAAGGATATTTATGATGGAAAGAGCCAAGAAAAGTGAGCTGAACGAGGGAGTGGTGAGAAATAGAAACAAAGAGAAAAATTATAGACAATTAAAGTCAAATTATGGGGGCACGGCATCAATATTAGCTGCTGAAGCTAATAATAAATCATCACTGTGCGCCTTGACAGTGGGTAATCGGCACATCTGTAATTGGTACAAATTGGTAATCAGTGGGGCATTTAAATTTCAATGTGTGTGCATGTGCATGCGTGTGCGTGTGCATGTGCGTGAACGTGCTTAAAAAGCTTCTAGTGTTCTCATTAATGTGGAGAGGATAGAATAAAGGATAAACACATGCCTCCTTTTCTTCCAAAGCAAACATTGCAGCATCTGATTTGAACTCTGTAATTAGCGCCTCATTATCCACAGAGGAGAAATAATCTGTGAAATTAGCATCTGTGGCGGAGCAGGTTTAATAAAACTGTCATGTTCCGCCACATCGGATGTGCAAGACAAATTTAATATTCTCTTTCTACTATGTAATATTAGAATTTAAAGTTTACCTAAAACTATAAAATTAAATCAATCTGCTTGTTTTAGTCAACAACATATAATTTTTACATGTAGGTCACGCCAGGTTCATGCTGTGCATAAGTGGCCCCTTCACCCTGAAACCCATAAATAAATTCCCGTTAACAGGGTGCCCTCCTAATTGATAAATGGAGTAACTCGAGGGAGGGAGAAACACAGAGAGGAAAGGAGCTTCACAAATCTTTTTTATAAACATTACATTACAAAGACATATTAAAACATACCTTTATCTTGGCTTTTTTCTATTCTTCCTCTTTTCTTTACTCCCTGAAGGATGAGTCCTTTGAGACATTGTTTTGCTAACTTATCTTCTACCAGGTATTGGACGTCTGGATGCGCTCTGCATGTTGCACCGCAGCTCAAATTACCGGCGAAGCGTGCGGTACCTACCGCGGCCACCAGGGGGCGCCAATAGCATTTTTTTTCTTGCTGTCCATAAATTATTTCTACACGCATCATCAAATACTATTGTAAAAACAAAGCACTTCACGATGGAATTGTGTGTTTTTTGTTATTATAATGACATAGAAATCGTTACTAAAAAGACATTTTTAAAACCTCCGCTCCACCTAGGGGGCCTCTTGGTGGCCCTGGGGCCCTAAGCGGCTGCTTAGTTTGCTTATGCTTTGGGCCGGCACTGATAGGAGGCACACAGCTTAAAAAATACGTCTGATATGGTTATTCTAAATGGGTATTCACTTACACAAAACGAAAAGTAAATGGCAAAAAGCAGCATAAGTAAAGAATTATTTGTGATCTGAAAGAACATCGGCTCTTACTTTGCAGAATAACCTAAAGATTCGGATCCCAGAAAGGAACCGTCTCTCCCATCACTCTCATGAACTGCTTCTCAAACCTGTGGCTCGCTTGACGCATGCGCAACGCGCCATTGAAGGAAATGATACGAGAATTGAAGTGGGAGTTAACAAAAAAAAAAAAATCTGAGATTTTCATCCTGCCTTTTCTTTGCGTCACGGGATGTTGAGATAAAATTTTCTCCAAATGAAGTTTCCCCTCCTGTTTTTGTAAGGTATTGGAGGAAGTTTGGGAGATAACGCAGATTGTGCACTAGATTGGCGCAGTTTCACCGCTGGAAGGGCAACTTGGGACAGAGGCAGTTTTCACCTGCTAGCCACCGCTCCAGGAGATTCAGGTACTTTAATCAGCTTATTTGTTTTTATTAAATAAAATATTTTGCCTGGAATGTGCGCGATAGTTGCATTAGAGTATTTACCCACTGACTTATCTAACAGGTAGTTACTTTTTGAAGGTAGGTTCCCCGGAGTTGAACTGATTTATATATAAAAAAAACATGTCTGCTACGGCTTAGCTTCTCTGCTACCAACGTTCAGATGTGCTAGCTGATGTTTTCGTAGCAGGTAGTTACGTTGTTAAGCTGGTAGTTTTAATGCGGGGCTACTTCCTTTCGTACCTTTCAAAATAAAATCAAGTTGACGTAACCAACGTCAATCAGCCATAGCTGAATCAATGATACAAGTTTCTAACAAGCAAATGTTAAAACAGAAATTATTTGAATATTTACCTAAATTTACCATAGTAGTTACTATAATATTATAATAGTAGTTGTTATGTTTGTTTTGTGTTGTGTGGAGTTTCTTATAAGCAAAGAGAAGTAAATTTTGCATGTTATTTTACACATCTTTTAGAAATGCAGTTATTAAAAATTGCCAGTAATAAACTGCTTTAATAGTAAAAACCTGGGAGATCGCAACCGAACGCACTTCCCAGAAAAATCCCATTTGGCAAAAATACTTTTATTTAAGGTAAGAAAATATTTTGACCTACCACGTTGAATTTTTAATGTATCTTGATAGATAAAAATATTTAAATAGCTTAGATGTCGGTTTTAACTAATCTTTGGATTAAAAAATAAACAAATGAAGCATTCCATTTTGAAATTATCTATGGATTTCCCTCATCATGTGGCACCCTGAGTAAAAAATCATATCACTACAACAAAAACGTCACTTAAGTTTTTTTTTTATTTCAGTATACGCTTTCCTGATTCCTCTTTTATTTTGAAAGGAACATATCCTTACTTCCGCTACGGATCTGCTGTTTGCAGTAGCTTTGTCCTCCTCCCTCGAACAAACGCCAGCCAGACTGGCGCCGCTAGTAAGCAAATGAGCGAGACAGCCTAAACTTTTTGTTTACCGAAGGCATATTGGGGTTTTTTTAAACATCGCCCCTACCTGCAGATTTCCCCGTCGTCCTCATTTATTTGACGGTGAGCCAGTGTTATCCTAGTTTATCTTATAAATGGAAATTAAAGAGTTGCAGAAAAGCGCTCATGCCTTCTGCACGCCACTCAGACTCGACACAAATCTGTGTTTTATTTGAGGAATCGCTGCTATCTTTTCCTGTTTTCTGTATGAGCGACTTGTGTGTTAATGCGATAACATTAGTGTTGAATCAAAATAGGACGTTTGACCCTAGTTAACCCGCTTTGTTGCTGAAATTGGATGCTTTACATTTACATCTTTTTCTACGGAAGCATGGAATTTGCCACAAATGTGGAAAAGCGTTTGTGTTTTCAGACTTTACGATATGTTCAGTGTTCCTAAAGATAAAAATGTGGATTTATAAATATAATTTTTTCTTTAAGAAATGGGTAGTTTTATTTAGACTGATTACATGAAAGAATTGGATGATGTAGTAAGAAATTCAGGGTTTCAGCAGGAAAGAGATGGTCAGATGGAACACATTAAACAAAATATAGCCTAAATATAGAAATGAACAATTTATTCAATGATGTCATTTATGGGAAATATATCTTTCATTGTACAAATTATCGATAATAAATTTAGCCTATTTAGTTTGAACTGTACTTTTACATTTGTGCAAACAAAACAATGTAAAAGGTTATAGACACATATGTTGAATGTAAATAATGTAGCAACACAAAAACCTGACTGTAAAAAATGTATGGTAAACTACAGCCTAGTAACTGCTCTGAAATGACTGTAAATATATATATTTAGTTTCACATCTCCTCCTCATATATCCTGCCATGTCTCTCCTTGGAGCATGAGAGATCTGAAGACGTACAACTTCCAAAAAATGCTTTGGATTAATAACAAACTTTATTTAAAAAGTAAAGGTTTACTTCTGAAATGTAAATGTCACCATTTCACGCTCTGTACCAGATTATAGCATAAGCTAATTTGCATCTACAGTCTCTCATTAATTGCATTATTTTTCTGTCCATGTCTGTGAAAAGTCCAGAAGACGATGTGAAGCTCTCGACGCGCGGCCCAATTGTTTTTTCTCAGGAAGTGCGGCAGAACCCCCAGCTAGGATGTCCATCGCCAGCACACCCACCAGCAACGACGCGTGCCTGAGCATCGTGCACAGCCTGATGTGTCACCGGCAGGGCGGCGAGAGTGAGACGTTCGCCAAACGGGCCATCGAGAGCCTGGTGAAGAAGCTGAAGGAGAAGAAAGACGAGCTGGACTCCCTCATCACGGCCATCACTACAAACGGCGCCCACCCGAGCAAGTGTGTGACCATCCAGAGGACTCTTGATGGACGACTGCAGGTAGTAGACCCAAACTGCCTGAGTAACAGCTAGCGTACGCCAGTTGTGCGGGGCATTGGACATAGTTGGTTCCTACTTCTGTTTATTAAACAAAATGAGGTTGTCAACCATTATCTAATTCCAAGCTTCTCTGATGGTCTTCAGGTTGCAGGGCGTAAAGGGTTCCCTCATGTAATCTACGCTCGCCTGTGGCGATGGCCGGACCTGCACAAGAATGAGCTGAAGCATGTGAAATACTGCCAGTTTGCCTTTGATCTGAAGTGTGACAGCGTGTGTGTCAACCCCTATCACTATGAACGAGTGGTGTCTCCTGGCATAGGTGAGCCACGCTAGCTTTTAGACTTAGTTTAATTTAATTAAGCAAAGCATCGCTTAAAGTGTCCAAAATGCAGCTCCAGTCGGGTTTTCATCGACTCATTCATTCATTCATTTTTTATCATTATCAAACAGTACCACAAAATACTGCAATGATATTGTAGATCCTACCTCTGACCTCAACCAAATCCTCATCTCTTTGTGGGTTAAATTTAAACTAGTGCACCCAGGTATTGTTCTTAAAAAACATTAAGCTTGTTTTCTGAGCCACCATTTCATCTTTCAACAAGAACAGTTCAAATAAATCAATAACATCCCCAAATTAACGACATTCATGCTAACAATGGGTAAACTTCAGAGGAAGCCTGTGTTTGGAGTGTTTTAAAAGGAGGAAACTCACTTTGTTGTGATCATTTCAGTCCAGTTTGGCTTCCTGCCTCTGGTCAATCCTTCAGATTTGTTTTCATTTCAGCAGCTCATATTCCGTTCTGTCGCTCCGCAGACCTCTCAGGCCTCACGCTAACCGGCTCCGGACCCAGCTCCTCGCTGATCGTGAAAGACGAGTACGACTTTGATGCGCCTCCGACTCTCCCCACTGTCGATGGCGGACACTCTCTCCAGACCATCCAGCACCCCCCGTCCGGCAGCCGCCCACCTCAGGCGGAGCCGTATCCGACCCCGGGCCTGCTTCCGCCCGTCGAGGTGCCCACGTCGGTCTCCGCGCAGTCCTTCCCTGCCATCCCTGCAGGATCAGGCAGTAAGGCGGTTGCAAACCATTCACCTTGGTCTGCTTGGAAATGTAGATTTTTCTTACCTTTCCATCTGTATTCCCCCGGCCCCCAGGTGCCAGCTCCAACTGGCCCAGGAACAGTGGCTTCCCCCCTAGCATACCTCACCACACCAACGGTCATCTGCAGCACCACCCCCCAATGCCGCATCCAACACACTACTGTAACTTTAAGCTAAAGCTTAGCCTTCATCAGTTGATTTGTGTCATAATTTGCTTTTACTTTGTAAAACAGCGATGTGCTTTTCCTTTCAGGGCCAGTACACAATGAGCTCGCCTTTCAGCCTCCGATATCCAATCATCCAGGTATAAATAAATCCCGTCAGGTTCAGTGTAGAAACATGTTTTTTTTGTTTCAGAGTGTGTTTTGACGAGCTGACTGCTCTGTCCTGTCCTTCAGCGCCTGACTACTGGTGCTCCATTGCTTATTTCGAGATGGACGTCCAAGTCGGGGAGACATTTAAAGTGCCTTCTTCTTGCCCCGTTGTGACGGTGGACGGCTACGTGGACCCCTCAGGAGGGGACCGGTTCTGTTTGGGCCAGCTCAGTAACGTCCATCGTACTGAGGCTATCGAGAGAGCAAGGTGATTTCAGAGCTTTCCAGGTTTTTAATGGCACTAAAAAACAAAATAGTATTATGACAAAAATATTTATCCTCTATTGTATTGTGTCAATGTTGTCCTTTAATTCGGATCTTATTTCTCCTTTGTTTTTTGCTTCCTTTCTCCTTCTGGTCTATCTTGTGTCTCGTTTCCTTCCCTTCGTCCCTCTTGTCGTTCATTCTTTCCTTTCTTCCTTGTGTCATTCTTTCCATCCTTGTATTTCCTTCATCTGTCTATAATCCTCCCTTTTTTAATTTTACACTCTTTCGCCTCTCTTTGCAGCTTTCATATTTACAGCCTGCACGTGAATTTTACCGTTGTAAATCGTTGAATTAACGTCTAAAGGACGGATTTGGACGGTTTATTGAGAAAAATTTAGATTTTTTTTTTTTGCATGAATAATGAGCAATGAGTAGGGCTGAAACTATTAATCAGATTAATCTGGATGAATCAATTATTGAAATAATTGTCAACAAATGTCACTTTTTTTGTTATTTGCTGAAAGCACAAAACATGTTTCAGCTGTTTTGAGTTTAAATATACAAAAATGTATATTTTGGGCTTTTGGTATTAAAATATACATTTTGCATTAAAATTTTGGTTTTTTTACATCTTTTAACGTACCTATAATGTTGTATAAAAAAGACTTAGGTGGTTAAATGAAAAACCTGCAGAATGTGCCAATTCGTTTTTTTATCCGATTAGTTGTCAGAATAATCTCTTACTAAAATAATCTCTGTCTGCAGTCCTAGCAGGAAGCATCTTAAATTGTTTATTTTCCCTCTTTTCTTTCCCCCTCAGGCTTCACATCGGTAAAGGAGTCCAGCTGGAGTGTAAAGGAGAGGGAGACGTGTGGGTGCGATGCCTCAGTGACCACGCAGTATTTGTTCAGAGTTACTACCTGGACCGAGAGGCGGGCCGAGCCCCAGGAGACGCCGTCCACAAGATCTACCCCAGTGCGTACATCAAGGTGAGCTCGCCGGCTTTCCTCCGCCACCATGCTGAACCTTTTGAGTCTACAACACAAGTACTCAGAGCGCCACCCGTCCCTCCAGGTGTTCGACCTCCGTCAGTGCCACAGACAGATGCAGCAGCAGGCCGCCACGGCTCAGGCGGCGGCGGCTGCTCAAGCGGCTGCTGTGGCGGGGAACATACCTGGTCCTGGATCAGTCGGAGGAATCGCTCCAGCTATCAGTAAGAGACAGTAGCTGCACATTTAAGCTTTTCTACGACTAAATGTTTTACCATGTGGGCCAAAACGGTCAAGTTAAAAGCAACCGAGAGACACAGAATTTAGATTTTTTTTCATTTTTTTTTTTTATGAAAGTTAATTTAAAAAGTTTTTTCTTTAAAGTAAATGTTTGACTTTTACCGACATGACTATAAGCAACAAAGTATTTAATAAAACAAAGAAGTCTCATTTCTTTAGAAAAAGGAAAAAATCAGTGTAGATCTGAAACAAAACATCATTAATGTCCATGTTTTTTGCTATTTCTCTGTTTTTTAGTGTCTTATTCTCAGCAACAAGAACAGGACGTGCGTCGCTCATTCTTTAAAAATCTTGCTTTATTCAGACAAGTTTACTAAATGGATGCTACTAAGTCCCCTCTTAAGTAAAAGTCACTGGATGTTTATCGTTCTGTTTATCTTGATACTGAAATGATAAAAGAGGAGTACTTTTTATTCTACTTTCCATCTTTTGCAGAATTTTTTGTATCTTTTCTTAGATGGCAGGGAAAATCCCTAAGATTTTTTTGAACTGCACCAGCCTCAAAGCTCAAATTCAGAGTCTGAGAAATTGTAAATGTAACATGAGTATTTATGGTTATTATACAGAAATGTGAGGTGACTGACTGAGTGTTCAGGAAGCCCAGGTTGCTTTAATGGACGCCTTCAGCTTTTCTCTCAACCTACTGTACTCAAAGAAAATTTCTTAGAGATTCGTCAGAAAATGCAGCGCTCTCACGATTGAATGTAACAAACGGCGCTCACAATAGAACGCATCACCAGCTGTGGCTGTGAGTCGGAGCCGAGCCGCCACTCACCCTGCCCTCCTCTCCTCTCAGGTCTCTCTGCCGCCGCCGGCATTGGGGTCGATGACCTCCGACGGCTCTGCATTCTCAGGATGAGTTTTGTTAAAGGCTGGGGGCCCGACTACCCCCGGCAGAGCATCAAGGAGACCCCTTGCTGGATCGAAATCCACCTGCATCGGGCCCTGCAGCTTCTGGACGAGGTCCTTCACACCATGCCCATCGCTGACCCCCAGCCTCTGGACTGAGACCCTCCAGCAGCAGGTCCTCACCTGAACACACACGGCCAGCGACTAGACTTCCTCAGTGAACTCCAGACTGTAAAAAAAAAAAAAAAAAAAAAGATGTTTTCAGGTGTGTTCGAGGCGTCGCGTTGCACTAAGGCTCCAGCTGTTGCTCACGGCAACAAGAGCCAAAGCCATCTATTAAAACTATGTGCTCACGTTTAATGCATGGCTTTAACTGTAGGACTTTGTAGAAACTATACACCAACACGCACATAAAGGACACCAGCTACTGACGACCTACGACCTCACTGAACTGTCGAGGAGCTGCGTGGGTTTTACTGGGGACGGCTTCAAACCCGCAGCTGCAGATGAAAAGGTCACGCCGATCACTTCCTGGCAGCCTGAAGCGGCTGGGACAGGATGTGGGAGATCGCCACAACAAGCAAAGAGAGCCGCCATTATCTGATGCAGAGTTTCAGCCACTGGAGCCGAGACGCGTCTGAACATGTCCAGGTCAGCTGTTGTCAAAGGGTTTTTTTGTTTTTTTTTTTGAAGATAAACTTCAGCTCTGTGCTGGGAAGACGAGTCTCTGTTTCCATCGTCTCTGTTAAACAAGATAAGTGACAAAGAGCTGAACTCCTGCTCTGTGTGCACAAAATCAGTGACTTGCAAAAGTATTTATATTTGGTCGTTGATTTTTTTTAGAGGAATGCAGTGTTTTCTACATTGTTTTTAATATTCACAGGAAAGGTTAAACATTTGTAATGCATGTGTATTATGACCCCAGATGAAATACTTTGACTAGGCCATTTTAAAACAGGAATACGCTTTGATTCCCATCAGCTTTGCGGTCACTGCTAAAGATGAGCATTCCCACAGCATGATGATGCCACCGCCATGCCTCACAGTGGGGATGGAGGTTTTCCACCTCCCGGCCTTTAGGCTGTTGACTCAGTTTGGTTTCAGTTTCATCTGAACAAAGCAACTTCTGTCACAAACATGACTTGTTGCAAACTGCGAAAAGGCCTTTTCTTAGTAATGGCTTTCTTCTTGCCGCTCTTCCTTATAGACCAGATTTGTGAAGAGACAAATTACTTGCCTGAACTGTGGATCTCTGCAGATCATCCAAAGAGTTTCTCTGATTATTGCTCTCCTTGCAGTGCTTCTCCCATTAAGTCGTCTGCCTTGTCTGGGCTTCCAGGTGTCATCTTTCCATTTTTTAGGAAATGGCTGTGTTGCTTGGTCGACTTCTGAATGGATTTCATTAAAGCACGTTGGAGTAAAAGGGGCTGAATACAAGTGCTTTACGTCTTCTGATTTTTGTTATTTATTTCCACAGTCATTATGCACTACATTACATGTGATCACGATTAATTTTTATTGAAGTTTGTGGTTGCAGCAGGAAAAAATGTGGTGTAAATACTTTTGCAAGGCTGTAATTTTCCAGCAGGCAGCCTGTGTCTCTCCTGAGTCAAATTCCCTCAAAAGAACTCCTGACCACATGTAAATCCAGTACTTCTCACCCTGCCACTCTTAGTCATGGATACTAATTTAAAAAAAAAAAAAGCTTCTGTTTTATGCCACTGCAGAGAATGGGTTATTTACCTTCTCAACGGGAGAGAAACTCTTCTGTTCAATGCGGGAGTGACGCAATCAAGCAGAGAAGAGACTGATGTTGATCTCTCAGTACAAAGATTGAGGTTTATCTGTGTTTTTGGTGACCAGAAGTGACAATTTCTGAGGGGGAAAAAAAAAACAGTCTTTTGTAAACAGAGGAAAGTCCAGGAAGTCCTGATTTTAATCTGTTTCCAGTCATATCTGACACAAAGGTTGGAGTCCTGACAAATGTGAGCTGCACTCCTCCTTCATACTTTATCCAGGTTTACTGTGTGAAGTTTGACAGAAAAACAATAAGAGGATTTATAGCCTGTGCTCAACCTTTGTTACATATATTTTTTTTTCCTACTTTTTCTGATTTATTTGTTAATTTGTAGCACTTTACCTTTGACTAGAGGAACAAATAGGTCAGTTCAGAACAAGTTAAAGATTACAAACAGAACATTGGATTCAGATCGTACAATATTTAACACTAAGCCACCTGTTTTAACAAAAACCCTTCACCTTAAGCATTCATACGTTTTCATTTTTTTTCTGTTGTCCTCACAAATCCACGTAAACATCTTTGGTTTTCAAATGCATGCAGACGTTTGTATGAAACACGTTTCCCATTTAAGTTATCGAAGTTAAAGCCTGCTGTAGATCAGTGATGTTGCACTCAGCAGGAGAGGCACATAAAGTTTCATCCAGACCATGTTTGGCTTTTCACTTTAAATTAAACATTAAAGCAGACGCACCTTTAATCTGTGCTGTTTAACATCTAAATTTTACACAGGTTTTGCGGTCTAGTAGTTTAAAAGACAAGCAAGATGTTACTTCTCTTCAAAGAAAGATAAATTATTTAATTTAAAAACCTTTTGGCCGATTTTACGCTTTCTTGTCTAAAGTTAATTGTCAAAATATCCGTTTTTAAGGGCCAAAAATGCTGCAATTTAATGCATCAGGTGTAAATATTTGATCATCTAGATCATGTTTAAAAATCTACATAAAATATCATTTAGTAAATGCATAATTAAATGTGGAAATAATTCATTTAAATATGCATTTATAGTTTCACACAATATATAATTTTAGCATATGATAAATTACAGTTTTAAATGATTTCCATAATTGATTACAATTTGCTCAAATTTCAATATTCTATGTAAATGTTTAGTGGCACTTTTGGTCCTGAATGTTTTCCACAATTCGCCGTGTTCTTCTGACCGGCAGCGTTTTGGTCGCAGTGATTTCGTGTCACTGTCCAGTCCTGAGTGTTTATCCGGTGGAACTGCAGGAAGTGGCGTGTTTTCTGCTGAAAATTCATGCTGAATCGAATCCAAAAGTGTGCTTTTAAAAGGTGGAAAATATATATATATTTTTGTTTTGTTTTTTTACATGATTTGCAGTTACTGTAGCAGCCGAAAGACGGCTTGGGTGAGTAAATGTTGACTACTATTTCAGATCTAATTGTACCCGTTTTTCTCATGTGACAAATTAAATATGGACTGCTTTTCTCCATATGGTGTCCTGTTGGTTTTGTCATTGAGCCAGTGCTCCAAAACTAATTCTTCATCAGAATGTGGATTTTATATTAAAGCTCCAGCTGAGGTGACACCCATTACATTTAATGCATCAATCTGTATTTCATGACGGCCCACTGAGTGAACATTATGGTGTTTATGTTCCTCAGACAATTATATAAAAAGGGAGGAGGGGTTGTTTTGCTATGACAACCATGGGGGAGTGGGAGAAATGTCACTAAAAGCAGCCTGTCCAGACACACACTCGTGTGAGAAACGTTGAGCTGAAATCCCCCTGAATGTGTTCAGTCAGAAAGACCCTGTTATCACAATATTACTGCAGATTTATAAAGAAACATCCCATCATTCTTGATGAGCTCTTAATAGAATACATGTGGACTTGTTACAGTAACTAAGGTTAAAGTCTGTACAGGCTCTGCTAAAACAAGCCCAGAGATTTAACTAAATGCTACCATTTTGTTCTTGATTCATATTCTGGGCAGAAAAGTGGCAGAAGACTTCCTAGAGCTCTGACCTTAAATTATTATGAAGTAAGGGAGAGATTTTCTTATTGCAGGCAAGTTTCTGAGAGCCTCCACTTTGGCTTGTTTGAGAATTTAAATGTGTTGTTGCAGTAATGTACAACTTTGGAGTTGCATTTTAACAAACAGAAACGTTCATCTGTTTCAATACTTTTTTTTTCAGAATTAGAGTAAGAGCTTTATTGGTCAAGTTTGTGTACAGTTAAAAAGTAACCATGAAAAATTTGAAATTTGCTTTTATGACTATTTTAGGACAAAGCATGGATAAATGCGTCATGGTTCAGACTTTCTTCCTTCCATTTTCTAAACTTATTATTGCACTAATAAAATAAACGCAGTAATAATAAAATAAAAAATGGTCAACTATAAGTTAAACTACACATTTTTGTTACATTAGATGCAGGTCAGCAAACATGGACAGAAAAACTGATAGAAAAACAGGTGGATGTGAAAATGGAAAGATGACTAAAGGGACATGAGGAAAAGACTGGAAGGATGAGCAGATTGAAAAAGACAAGCACTGATGAATGGATAAATGGACAGATGGACAAAAGGACAGCAGGCTGATGAATAGGTGGATAATTAGATGTTCAGACTAATGAAGATGTAGACGGATGTCGGCAAGTTGTAGAGCTAGGAACTTGTGTGAACCGACCAAATTACAACCTGCTTCAACAGAAACAAAACGGATGTTTCTGAATCTTACTGATTAAACTCAAACTGGAGCTCAGAGAGAGAATAAAGTCTGGAAACAACTTTATGGACAATGCAGTTTCTTCATCGAGGTAGACCGCAAAGTCAAAGCTCTGACTCTCAACATTTCTGAGAGTCAAGGTAATCTTCCGTTTAATCCTGGTTTAAACACAACCACAGCCTCCATTGGGATTACCCAGAGCCACAACATGACAATAAGAAAAAAAATTTCCAACATAAAAAGGACGACAGGAATCTGAAGTGGCTTAAAATGAAACCGTCTTTATTACGTAACTTTAATATCAGAAAAATAAAACTCTTAAAATTCTCTTTACAGCAAATATATAATATCAGTGCTTTGGCCGCAATAACTTAAAAGGCCATTATAAAATATAGTCTGCTTTAAACTCCTGACTTAATTTGAAGAATTTATATGCCTTAAGACTCCTCCTACACATATACATAACAAAAGTGTAGTAAAATTAGCAAATACTTTGAACCGTTGGTACAGTTTTGAACAATATGCATTAGAGATAGATAATCGAAGATACATCTTAATAGTATACCGTTCTTAATTTTGGTGGTGTACAGACATGACAGGCAGCTTGAATCCTTGGCCTTTTTACAGTTGCAGTGAAGATCCACAATGGCGGTAAATGATGAAGACATGCTCGTGATGCACATTCCACTTTCAACTAGGTTTAACGGCAGCTATCAATACTATTAATCATCATCAATACTGTAAACTACTAACTAGACTACAAGCAGATAGCACTGAGACGCTCTCCTCTGCATTTCCAGCTCTTCATTCGCTTAAAATCACTCAAAAAAGTAAAAATAGAAACAAATTTAAAATATTATTGTAAACATTTTGATATAGATATATTTATGTATATACGAAATGTAACAAAATAAAAATAAGATCTGTATATTTCTCAGTCATTAAACAGTAATTTTTATATAATACATACACAAAAAGAAAAAAAGAAACGTCAATAGGTTCATGTCGATAATCCGAGGGCCGGTCGTGTATTGCATTCCCTCAGGCGGAAAGAAAAATAATGATAAAAAGATCAATCCTTTGAAGAGATGAGAGAATTAAAATAACTGGGACGGATAAAAGTGAAGATGTATGCAGGTGAGGTGGGGTATTTTTCTTTTTGCACTTTTGGGTCTTGTTTGGTTCCGTTTCCTAACAAAAGTTCACCCACCCGCGAAGGAGAGGATACAGAGGAGTTTAGGTTGAAACGATGTGATGGGTCCGAAATACTGATCACAGCTGGAATGCTGGAGGGACTGCAGTCCAACGTCCACAAAAACAAAAGCAAGCAACAGGATTGACCTTATGTAGTGAAATCGTTCCAGCTGCTCCTCCTCCTCCTTCTCCTCCCTGCCTTCAAAATGTCTGAACTGATTCAGTCCTACAGGGATCTATAGACACCGGTGTTTAAAGCTAATACTTGAGATGATTTCCACATGTATGTACCGTTCTGAGAAACAAGAAATAAATCCATGCATGGAAGAAGTGAGATGAGGTGTTTGTCCGAACTGCTCAATAGTGTGTCAAGTATGTGCTTTGTAGTGCACAAAATTGTAAGAAAAAAATAACAACTAGAAAATCTTTATGTTCAGAGAGGTAAATGAAGATTAGCCCCAATTGAAAGCCAACAGAAAACACTTTTGAGTGTTAGTAAGTCTTAAAAGCTTTCACATTTTGTCACATTAAACCCTGACTCGTCTGACAGATTCTCAGGGAAAAACCAACAAAGTCGTACAGAATTGTAAAGTGGAAGGAATTTACATTCGGCCCCCTTCAGTCAGATAATCCCTAAATAAAAACCAGTGTGATCAACAGTCACCAGAAGGCAATTAATCAGCAGATGAATTGCAATTAAATCTTCTGTGAAGGCTCCAGATGTTTGCTGAAAACCAGGGAACACGGCAGACAGACTTTAAGAAAAAGTAAAAAACCATAAAACAGAAGCTCAGTTCGAGACAGACCAGACAGCAAGCAGCAAGCAGGTGGAACAAGGTGAGCCCGTCAAACAAGAGCAAGATTAAAGTTTTTGGCCCACATACGACAGGTGGAAAAAAACCATGAACCATGGTAATGGCAGCATCATGATGTGGTTATGCTTTTTCTTCAATGGGGACATAGAATTTGATGTGAAATACATGAAGCTAAAAAAACAGAAAAAAAAAAAACCTGTTAGCAGCTGCTGAATATTGAAACTGCAGCACAAGTTCACCTTCCAGCAGGACAATAACACGAAACATCCACAATGGAATGGTTGGAATTATATAATAAAATATATCTTTATGCGTTAGAAAGGCACAGAATCCAACTGGGAATCTGGAATAATGGTTGATAATTGAATGAGCTTTATTTTTGTTGCAAATTTAAGTCACCTTTCAGCTGCAAAGTCTTCTAAGTGTTGACTCTAGAGGGCTGAATGCAAATACTACACTTTGTATAAAAACTATGATCTTCACAATTGAATGCTACTTTATGTTGGTCTTTCACAAATACAAAATTTCAATAAACTAAATTTAAATTTGTGGATGTTATGTGACAAAATGTGAGAAGTTTCCAGTTACGAACGCTTTTGTATGGCAACTGTATCTGAGCTCTGTGCTTACACTGTTTTTACTGAGTTGTATCTGCCCGCTTCTTCTGGACTGGTTCAAATACTGAGATGATTTTTGCATAGGCCGGGCAGTTGAGGTGCAAAAAGAAAAATCATCTCCGTTTCACATCTCAGTGGAATAAAGCGGACAGGTGAGGGATGGAGCGGTCCAAGTAAAAATCAACATTCAAGTTAAAGAGAAGATTCTCGAGATGGCTTTAAAAATAAGAAGTAAAAACTTGTACAACAAAAGCAGCCAGTTTGTACTTCACTGGGATTTGTTCAAGATTACAGCTGGAAACATCTGCCAGTTTTGATCCCAAGTGATACTTTTTAAGAATGACGAGCCTCATCTAAATAAAAAACCTAAACAACGATACCAGAGAGGAGGAATGTTACAGAAGACTTGCCTAGCCTTCTAGGTGAAAACCAGCGCATGGTTTCCCCATGTGAAGATGTAAACAAAAACTATGACAAGAGGAAAGAAAAAGTACAAAACAATCAACTCTACTTTTGTTTCATTGAGATACTTACGCCTGTCAGCTTGTGTGTTCTTTTTTTTTTTTGAACGGGAGATTGGGGTTTTATTTTGGAGATAGTGTTGTGATGGTAATTATAGGCTTTCCAAATAAAAAAAGGCCACAAGTTTGTTTGAAAACAGAGCAACACCGTGTCAGCTGAAACCACTCGTCTCCTTCCTTTTCGCTTGGGAATTAGGCACGAGATTACCGTAAACTGGTTGAAGTGTAACGGGAAAGCAAAGCGGCGATGCTGAAGAAGCACAACATCCTCGTGGTCTAAGGAACAAAAATATGATTACTTATGGAGTGTGAAAACTTTCCAGTTACAGGTTTGACCCACTTTGTTTTAAAAACCCTCCTTTGGAGTGTTTTCATACATATGAAAGAAATTGATTTACAATTTGGACGTAAACCGTACCCTTTTAAAGGAGCCGGAAACGTGAGAAACTTGCCTTGATGCCTCCCTTCCTGCTGCACTCAATAAGTATTTACACCGCCAGCTGATATGAAGTCTTACTGTGAGTAAACATGCTTGCTTCTTGTTCTTTCAAAGTTTCGTCTGGGATAAAATGTCTGAAATGGCAAAAATGAAAAAATAAAGCGTTGGCCCTAAAGGCAAACATTTTTCTAATATACTTTGAAGTACAAAAATAAAATAGGAAGAGGAAAAAAAATAGGATGAGAAAGAAAAAAAATAATTTCCAACCCTCCCAATGCTACATTGAGGGCTTCTAACCCTCCCGTTATTCAATCAAGAAGACTTCACAATAGCAGGCACAAGAACGGGCTCAGTACCCTAACCCATGCCCTAAACACACACCCTTCCTATCTCTCTTCACCGACTCTCTGCACCTTTGTCAAATTAACACCAGCCTGGAGAAAGCTGGAGCGAGGAATTACCTAGATGCTGATTTGGGGGTCTTGTTTTTAAAGTCCCACACATTAAGCTATGAGCCAGAAGTGTCAGGGGGAGGCTGACCCCTGAATCAGCCATCAAGGGGGAAAAAAAATGGATTCAAACTAATCACATATTGCGCAACTGAATGGCCTGCGTGGCCGGGGACAGGCACACAGGGCACACAGCCTCTGGGCCCTGGCAGATTTGTGTGGCACAATCGAGACAAAACAGGTTATGGCCGCAGGGAACCAAGGCAGCGATCACCTGGTTCTCCATGCACTGGATGCATATCTCCTGCACCCTCCCGGACGAGCCGAGCGCAGGCCGGTAGGAGAAGGAGGAGTCGGGGGGCGAAGAGGAGGTGGTGCTTTCGCTGGAGGAGGAGAAGGCTGAGCTGTAGGAGGGGATCCTGTGGGCATCGAGGGTCCCGGCCGACCCGAAAGGCCTTCGGTGAACACGCTGGGCCTGAGGGTGCTCCAAGGCCTCGGTCCCAGAAAAGGTTGGAGAGAGGCGTGGGGTGCCAGGTTGGCTGGTCTGCAGAGATCAACAGAAGCAGTCTGTAGACAACCACAGCTGCGAATCTAATAGAGCTGAAACGATTAATCTGACCACTGAAATAATCAACTAATTTAGTAATCAATCGCAAACTGGAGTATACAGACTTACACAAAAGTGTTTCACTGTAAACATGGCTTGTAGTGTGTTTTGTTGCAATCTGAAGTGTGAAATAAACTTCAGTGGAGTTTGAAAACAAAATATGTGTATAGGTTTATGTCTGGTTGAATGATGTGTGTACCCAGTTGATTTTTTTTTTCTTTTTTGGGGGGATTTTATTGTAATCCATTGGGGGGCCCAGAAAATCTTTGGGAATCACTGGGTTAATGTAAAAGGTACATTAATCAAATGATGAAGCATACAACAAAGGAATGCTATGTTGTTGCATTTTTGGCAGTAAAATATTTATTTGGCTGTTTAAAAAAGGAATTGAATTATCTGTTTATTTGTATTGTTTTACACATTTCTATAAATGTACACAAAAGGCTTACGGGATTAAATGAAAAGTAAGCACACTGTGCCAAATTTTTTATCTGACTAATTGTCTGAATAATCAATAGAACAATTGACTAGTAAAATAATCTTTATTGGCAGCCGTAGAATCTAACTCGGATTGAAGACTGGCTCAATGTCTACAGAATAATTTACCTGGGACTGCAGGGAATCGAAGGCCTGAAGTGACGGCTGGTCCACGAAGGGGCTCCAGATGTGCGGTGGTGCAGTGGACTGCGAGGTATGGGCAGTGGAAATGGTTAAGGGCTCGAACCCTGAGGAGGACCCTCCGCCTCCCAGACTGAAGAGCTCTTCAGACCCCACACTGAGAAGGCTGTCGCCAAACCAGAAACTTGTGCTGCTGCTGCTGCTTGTACTGTTGTTGTTGTTGTTGTTGTTGGCGTTGGCGTTGAAGGGGAAGGTTGGGCTGAAGTCGGCCATCCGGTTCCCGTTCCCGCCGCCATAGAAAGAATCAGCCGAGCTGGAGCCGCTGCCCAGAGAGCTGGAGCTGTCGTTGCGGTAGGTGGAAGACATCCTGACGGTGCTGCTGATATTGCTATTGACCCGCTGAGAACCACTGATGCTGACTGGCAACAGGCTCCCACCGCTTGGCGACGACGCACCTGCGTGGAGCCACCCGGCCTCCCCGACACCAACAGGGTTCAGGGAGGTCTCAAAGCTGACGTCGGTCCCGTTGAATTGGAAATCGCTGTTATCCACGCCAGGAGTCTCAACACCCCCGCAGCTGCCGGTGCGCAAGGCGATGTGCGCCTCGATTTCCTCCCTCGCCCGGTCGACGTTCTCTGGCATTCCCGTGACCTCAAACACCGGCTCTTTGTCCCGACTTGGAGTCACGATGTAGGTATGCGTCTGCTGCTGAATGCGCTTGATGGTCGCTCCTGGAGGACAGATTAAAATAAAAATTGATGGTATAAGTTTGACTCCATGAAGCCACCCCCAACTCAAAAGTACAAGGGGAAAACTCAATATTCTTAAGAGTCTTTGGGGTTAGAAATGTCTAATTAAGTTACCACCACCAGCTAGAACCGTTTCCAAGGCAGGGTGGATCGGTACCGTCACGGTTACACCAAGTTCTCACTCTACTACCTTATTGCAGGAAACGTTTCTCCAATTCATCATTTTGGTGTAGCTGTGCAAACTGTTCCCTGAGAAGGCTCAAAAGGTTCACTGGGTCACTATGGTCTCGCACATACTTTGATTGTAATGAGTGGCCATTTGAGCATCTGTTTCCTTTTCCTCATCTCAAACCAGTCTGCTTATTCCCCTCATCTCAAACCAGTCTGCTTATTCCCCTCCAACACCACTGAAGAGGGGAATTAGCATTTTTCTAACAACTAGATTTTAATTTTAATGAGGTTTTTCAAGCTGGAGGAAGAAAGTAGGGCTTATCCATTTGCTACTGAATGCAAATGGATAAATCAAAATTAAGATTCATTTAAAAAAAAAAAAAAAATTTAAGTAAGTAAACTTAATTTATGTTGCACCTTTCGTTGCACCTGTCCGAAGCTGCTGGGACCTTGAATTTCCCCCTGGGGATCAATAAAGTATCTATCTATCTATCTATCTATCTATCTATCTATCTATCTAAACACAGATGATACAACAAAAGAGATAAAACATAATACATGTAGCATAACAGAAAGTAAAACTAATTAAAAGCCAAAAGTGATTTAAAACTAAAAAGACAAAATTAATGTACCAAATAATTTTTTGAAATTACCGAAAGAACACAATCTGCCTAGTAGGACAAAAAGTGTAAAGCATTAATGATGTGCAGATGTCTGGACGAAAAACAGAGCTGTCATAAAATGCAGCTGTAGAAGCTGGGAAAACCACAAGCAAAGTAACACCAAAATTCTGCAAAAAGCTCTCTACATTCAGTAATTACTCTCCTTCAGATGGCGGTGATGATTATAGCAACCCCTGGCTTTAAAGAAGCCCAGCTGTGAAATAATTACAGATTTTAACTGTAAGCTGCTCTGATGACTCACCTGGCTGAAGTGCAAAACACTAAAATCCAGTCTGAGGACAGAAGGCTTTTAAAAGGGCAACACTAAATAAAGGCAAATGAACAGATGTCTTGAAATATAGCCAGAACACGTCTGTGTATTCCCCAAGTTAGAAAAAATAAGCAACTTTTGGACTTTTTACTGTTCTTATCTCATATATTTAGTTTACTGAATATACAAAACTTAAAGCAGAGTTTCCCAAACCTGGTCCTCAAGGCAAACTACCCTGCATGTTTTAGACATTTCTCTGTTTTAATACACCTGATTCAGCTGACTAAAGTTCAGAAAACACCTGTTTATCTGCCATCAATTTAAATCAGCAGGGCTTAAGTAAGAAAACACCTAGAAGATGCAGAGCAGTGTGCCTTGAGGACCAAAATTGGGAAGCACTGGTTTATAGATGAATTTCAGAAATAAACTCAAGATTTTGAGGATAAGGATGTTCGGGGGAGAGAAAGATAATTGAAGAAATCAAAGAACTTCAAAGGCAGGATAGCTATGAGCTTGCAGGTCAATGAGTTTTCTAATACTTGGAAACTAGCGGTGTAAACTGATTATCTCTTGCTGTTTCCTAGCACATATAAACAGGTTACTTTCAGGAAGAAAGGGAAGTGAGATAAGCTTTTATTTGAAAAAAAAAAAAAAAGCTTGCTTGTTTTTCAATACTCAAGCAAAAAAAGTAGCAGAACAGATGCAGTTGGTTATACTTTGATTCTTTTTACAACATGATCTCAAGTAAATAGAGCACAGAAACATTTATGGGACCAGCTCACCTTTTGGGCCCACAACCAGACCAACAACGCGATATGGCACGCGCACCTGATGGGGCAAAAAAAAAAAGAAAGAAAACACAGAAACATTACCACCTTTTTAATGTAACCAGCTTTTAAAAAGACAGTGGAAAAGAACAACGCAATCAATAGGTGAATGCAAGCTGACCTGAATGGTTGTCTGCCCAGGTAGAGCAGGGGCCCCTAAGCCAGTCACAGCAGACAGAGGGCCTGTCTTGTTCCGGGAGGCTCGGATCAGGGAAAAGTGCTCGGCTGCAGACAGGATCTCTCTCTTAGCCATGGCTACATCTTCTTTGCGCCCTGTCACGACGAAGACGGGTTGCTCTCCCCTCACTGGCGTCTTTATGTAGGTGTTTGTTTTGGCTCGAAGTGCCTTGATCTTACAGCCTGGAGGAACACCACAAGGACAAAAAATTTAAAAAAAATTAAAAACTCTGATACAGCTCGTAAACTTATAGTGATGTAAAGATCTACGGACAGCTTTAGTCATACAATTCTTGCACGCTGTGGGGTTAATTCTGGGAATTTTTTCGAGATCTTTTCCAGCTTAGACCTCTAGATTTTATATCAACCATCAAAACTAGCAGTGTTAGTTTCTGTTTGACATTTTCTAGTCAACAAAACCAGTCAATGGTCACAAACAAACTGATGTCTGTTCATGTTTCTTATTTAAAAGACAAAAAGATTGGAAATTTTGGCTTTAAAAGGGCTAAAAGGAACTGAACATTGATACAGGGTGGGTTGTTATTGTGTCAGTTGTTAGGTAGGTAGGCAGGTAGGTAGGTAGGCGGAAGGCAGGAAGGAAACAAAGAAAGCAAAATAGGAAAGAACCAAAAGGTTAGGAAACTACAGGAAAGGCAAGGAGAGAAAGAAGGACAAAAGAAAGGAATGTAAAAGAAGACATGCTAAAGGAAAAAAACTGAGGACAAAAAAGGGGAAGGATGAGAGGAATAAGAAAAGACAGACAGGAAAGAAGTAAATAAAACAGGAATAAGGAAAGAACAAAGCAAGGAAATAAAAGAGATAATAGCATAAAAGGAATGAGGTCTCTTAATATAAACATTTCACAACCCTCTATTTTATTTTTTCATACTTGTTCAGACCTGGAGAACACTCAGATGAAATCCTCTACTTTTCCAGGATGCATAAGTTTTACGGCCACAAGTACAAGGTTTCTGAATGGTAAATTTCCTCTGGCTGAGCTTTGTTTTAGCGGTATCCAGTCTCCTTTCCAGTCATTATTTCCACATCCAAGTAGCTGGGCTTATGAATTAAATATTCCTTTTAGCAGTGGTTGAGAGTCCAACATTATTACCAGAGCCATTTCCTGTTGTTGTCAACACCAAGAACCCTCCCCCACCTGATCTAAAACACTACATAACACTCACACGACCAGTTTAATCTATATGAAGATTATGTAAAGCCCTACATAGAGGAAAATTAATTTTTTTTAATATTAAACACATATCTTGTGTTACAACTGTGAGACGTAAAACCTCAATAATGAGCAAAGAGCTCGCTAAATCTTCAACAGCTGATGTGGCACAGCAATGGTGACCAGCTCTGTTCTTTCTTTTCTGCTCCGAGACAAAGCGAAGCCGGGTAGAGGCACGACAATATTCGGCCGAGGATGTTCTTATAGTTCAAAAAGCCCACAGAAACATTCAAAATATTAAGTAATTCAAAAGAACTGAAGGTTGGAGACAGTTGGTTTGGCGGAAGAAGTTGATATGTGAACTTTTTTAAAGGATGTTGGGTCAGGGTGGTGTTGACCCAGTTAGCAGTGGAAGCTAAGTTAGCTTGAGCTAACGCCAACCGCAGTAGCCAAACAACATCGAAGTCAGCGTGTGGTTTGAGGCACTCGGTTAAAGGGTAATTCCACTGAATTCAAGAAATTGCCCTTTCCACATTAGCTCAAAGGTTAGAAATACTTAAATGGATAACATACTCAACATATTTCATAGTAAAACATATCCATATCCTTACATTTAGATGTCTTTGGTGTATCTGACCATAACAAAGGTCTAACTTAAAAACAGCATTTTATAGGATGGGTTTTGACCTAACAGACTAAAAACAAACAGCTTGTGAATTTTAAGTTACATCATAAAAAATATATTTAATGTTTTGGTGTTTTATTCTTTGCACTTCCCTGTTTTAAGTCTTGAAAAAAATGTTTCATGAGAAAAAGGATTTTATGCCTCAAATTCTGCATATTTGAAGCTGCAACACTTTTCAATACAGCAGACCAAAAAGCTTAAATGTTGTTTTGAGTTTTTAAACTTCGTGGTTCCCGAATGTCAAAACCCGCGTAAAAAAATTAACTTTTTCTCAAGTTCAACTATTCTACAGATTTCACAATTTGACCTAGACAGGACTAACAATGATCTACCAGTCGTAAAATGCAGTGAAATATTCCTTTATTTAAGAACCGTATCGGCGGCTCCGAACCGGATGCTAACTTCAAAATCGTTGTAGCGAAAGGTGCCATACAATTTATCAGTTAACTTCTTTTAAAACTTTATACATTTTATTTCACGTAAAATCCCCCCCCCCCCCCCCCCGACAAAGTTTTGAAGAGACACCATAAGGAGTTTATTGTTGGCTCATAAACAAACCAATCGACGGGAAAACCCTTACCCTGCCTCCCCACAATCTCAGCGACATGCTCGGAGCTCGGCACAGCCACACATTCGGTCGTGTTGACGCTCTTTCTCCGGGTCAAAAGCGAATGCTCGGCCTCGAAGCCCGACTCCCCGTACACACCGGGTGGGAGCATCACCATGCCGGCCGCCGGGGCTAGCGCGCTGCCGCCGCCAACGCCGCTATCATCCCGTTCGTCTCCGTTGTACAACAATACCGTCTCAACATGCGGCGGCTCCATCACGGTGCCGCTCTGCCCTGATGGGAGGTGCTGATTACGGTGGGCCTTTGCTAGCAACGCGCCCGAAGAAGTGGCCGCTATCCCTTCGAGCTCTTCGTCCTCTGCCGTTTTCTTCGCTTCATCCCCCGAGGGCGGCCGATGCAGCGGGAGAGGCTTCAAGTCAAGGACCGTACCGAGGATGCTGAAATGGGATACTGCAGGGAGCTGACGGTGAAAGGACACACTCTCATCTGGTTGTTCGGGAACCTGGCTCTGGCTGCCGTGGTGCTCGTCGAGGCCCATACCGGCGAAAGCGTGCACGAGCGGTGGTGGGACCTCGGACTCTCCCTCATCGGCCTCCAACAAAGACGTGCTACTTGGCATCATGCAAAACCTACTTAATATTGCTGTTAAATTGAAGAGAATACAAGAAACGAGTGAAACCTGTTTTTGGTGAATAAAAAAATAATAATAAAATAAAAAAGCGACCAGCGCCTGTTAGTTGAAATGTGGGGGCTTTGTTTTGTCTTTTTAGTTCTCCATGCAGCCCTCCCTTCACTGTAATCTCGTACAAGATATCGCGAGACTTGGTTTTAGGGTCAACCTTGTCAATACTGACAGCGAGACTAATTTAGCATGAATCATGCAGGGGTGTTGGGTATGATTAGGTTATATTATATCATTATACCACTTTTGTAGCTTACAACATTGTAATATATATTTAAGTCGTATTTATTGCACTACGACGTGTTAATCATTTTCTTTAAAATGCACCATTATTATTCTGTATTTAAATGTCAGTTTCCACTTTTCTAATTAAATAATTTACATACGGTTTTAAGCTGTCTTGAAACCTCAAGTACTTTCTCATATTTGTTTTATTTCAATCTCAGTCTTCCACACATCTTCGGTGGAAAACTGCTGGCACATATTTTAATTGTGCACTCAAAAATCCAGCCTATCTGTCTGTCTGAACACAGTGACCCATGGGAGAACCTGATGGGTTGATTAAAGAAAAACAAATGATAATAAATAAAAAGAATAATTGTGTAAAAGTGCATTAGATGGAAAAGGATGCATAACTTACTTTTGGTAATTATTATTCTTAGTTTTTAACATATTTATGCACTAAAATTCCAGAAGACAAAAAAAAACAAAAACTAGTTACCTCAATGATTATTAGAGAGGGAGCATGGTCAGAATACTTCAAGTTTTCTCTTTAAGACTTCTAGACTCCATGAAGAAGAAATAGAAATGCTGGCATCTAGAACCATATGATTTACATTAATTTTCTTATAATGCAGGACAAACATTGATACAATTTGTAATTCATTAGAAAATAATATTTTAATGATAAAACACTATAAAAACAACAAATTTGCTTAAGATTTTTTGTAGCTCTTCACAAAAATTGTTCCTGCATAACAGTGTTATTCATGCTTATATTTTTGCTGTGTTCACAGATCATTAAATGTGTTAGTTTTGCAGGAGTCTGGAGTATTGAATGGAATAGAATTGAAAGATCCCTTTTTGTCCCACAGTGGGAAAATTCAGGTGCACCAGCAGCAAGTTAAAGGTATATAAAAGAACCACAATTCAAACTAAGGTAAATTTAAAATCTGAACAATAAGAATAAGAGACTTTACAGTAAGGACACCATGCAAAAAAGATATGTGGTCAACTTAGATATTTATTCTCTCTCATGCTTTATTTAACAGATGTAAATGGTAAACAATCGTCTCCTGTTAGCATATCACTTAATTGAAGGAACATAGTATAAAAACAAAACCGAAGCGAGAGGGAAAAAAAGCAAAATTACACTTAAATAAACAAACTTTACTGAGATTTGTGCGCACACAACTAAATTTAAAGCATTATGAGTATCTTAAAAGAACTGAAACTTTTTAAAAACAACTGAAGGAAATGGTGTAACAACTGTCAACTCATCA
The DNA here is from genome assembly GCA_903066815.1 of Brachyrhaphis roseni. Taxonomy (NCBI): domain Eukaryota; kingdom Metazoa; phylum Chordata; class Actinopteri; order Cyprinodontiformes; family Poeciliidae; genus Brachyrhaphis; species Brachyrhaphis roseni. Next base: position 204,597 of record CAEFZY010047403.1, on the reverse strand, counting down.
AGAGCCACGTTGGAATATGTTGAGAAAGAAGATACGTTCCTCTCGCTGTCGGAAGACGCGGCCCACGTGACGTCAATGACACGGCCCTTTTAACATTTTTGACCAATGAGAGCGACAGACAGGCGGGTGTTTTATTGATGACAGCCAATCTCCTCTCACGTTTGTAATACGTCTTCGTAGCTTTAGTTACATCCGGGTGAAGACTTTAGGTGAGTCGGTAATTCAGACTGAGACCAAATACTGAATTAAAAACATGCCGTTATTAAGTTTGTCTTGACTTGTTATACATTTATATGTATAAACCTACGAGTTAGTCAGCAATATAAAGTCCGTCAAAATTAGAAGTTGCTTTGTGCTTCTAAATTACGTAGCTCAGAAAGGTGGCTAGTTAGCTTTAAGCTAAGCGCTTACCGCTTATATCAACGTCCGGGTCTGTTTTAATCACCGTTAAAGTCCTGTATCTCCCACCGTTTTTACAGGTTTCGACATTATGTTTATATTTGTTTGTTTCTTTGGTGTTTAGGTTATAGCTATTGGCTATCGGAGTCCAAGATGTTCAGGTCGCTTCGGTTGCTGCTGCAGGTGCTATGGGCCCAGCTGCTCTGTGGGTGGGTAATGGGCTCCGAGCTAACCTTCGAGCTGCCTGACAACGCCAAACAGTGTTTCTACGAGGACATCATCACCGGCACCAAGTGCACGCTGGAGTTTCAGGTATTCATAATTATGATAGCGTTTGTCTTGTAGCGGCTTTGTAATTGAGTTCACCAGCAAGGTTTTTATTAGTATATTCAATAATATTTAATTGAATTGTTAACTAAATGCATAGAAAATTTCCATCACTGTGTGGTTTTGTTGTCTCTTCTAGGAGTAAAAACACAGCTAAACAGATGAGCTCTGAGCCTGTATGCAATACATGGGACGAAAACACATAGTTGGTGGCAGTATCAGCACCTTTAATAGCTTTATCCAGGAGGGAGATGAGTTTAAATACAGAAAGACATGGCAAAGTATTTAATCAATAAAGAATAGATGAAGTTGTTGGCAGCTACAACTAAGCCAATGGTCCCTTCCTGGAATGTGACAAAGCTAAGCATGGTTAATTTGTTATTTTGCATTTTTACTTGATTGTAATGTGACAATGCACATTGATAAACATGAAAGCACCATATAAATGTGCTAAATCATCTAAAAGTAAAAAAAAAAAAAAACTATATCTACCAAGAAATGCAAATTTAAACTCAAGAGTTGGCAAGAAAAAAATGAGACAAACGCATTCCAAAAAAATTAAGTAAATTATGAGGTTATAGATTTCTCAACTGGAAAAGGTAGGGTATCTCTCAGGGCTACTAGTGGAAAACTTTAAGAATCTTAGTGTGTGGTTTATGAGTGATGATCGGAGGAAGTGGAAGATGAATAGATTGGGGCCTTGTCTGCAGTAAGATGGCCAGTAGTTTGAGCTGTCAAGTTTTTTTTCTTTTTCTTTTAAAAAAAGAAGAAGCAACAGCAGAGCCAAAAAGCAAAGGTCTCAGTTTGCGAGTTTGTCTGTTTAAACTCTCACCTATAGGCATGAGAACATTTGATTCCAGATTCAGATGGTTGAAATTAACTTTATGCCTTGAAGTTAAGGGCAAGGACTTCCGTCTCAGAATATTTTCAGAATTGGCATGCTCTGGATTGATAAAGTATTGCCTTTAATCAATGTGGTGGATTATTTAATGCAGATAACACTCCTATTCTGTCATAGAATTGCTTTGGCGCTTGATGAAGTCAGTATATGATGTATCACTTGTGCTGAATATGTAAAAAACATTAAAGTTTCTATAAATCTAACAGATTTGTTTTAGACAGTCATTAGCGAGTCCTTGGTGTTAATCAAACACAATACCTAATCAAATCACTATTCTGCACTAGGATGTTGTTTTTGTTTAAATAAAATAATCGTTCTTCTCTTTGTTCTGCCAGGTTGTAACTGGTGGTCACTATGACGTAGACTGCCGCCTAGAGGACCCAGACGGCACTACACTTTACAAGGAGATGAAAAAGCAATATGACAGTTTTACCTTTACAGCTGCCAAGAATGGCACTTTCAAGTTCTGCTTCAGCAACGAGTTCTCCACTTTCACGCACAAGACCGTTTACTTTGATTTCCAAGTCGGTGATGATCCTCCTCTCTTCCCCAATGAGAACAGAGTCACTGCTCTCACTCAGGTGAGTGTTAGGTTTGCTGATGTGTAGCACAGATTGTAGCTATGTGGATAACACTGACAAACAATAACACTTCAGTACATTGACAATTCAAAACCACCATGTTGACATTAAAGTTAGTCTGGTAGAAGCCTGTTTAGAAGAATAGACTGTTGTCGTCACAAGAAAGATGACAATAGTCAGAATGTTGTTTTTTTTTTTTTATCCTTATTATATTTTGAATTTATTGTTTTAAATTCTTCATGTGCTTAGATTTTTCATTTTATGCTTTCTGTATCTTATTGATCACTCATGTTCAGCATTGTTTCAGCTGTGGCTGGTGTTAAAGTGTTTTATAAATAAAGTTAATGATTATGATATCCATATAACCACACAATACATTATTAAAATTAAATAAATATATTAAAGTAACTGCTCAGTTCTTCATCAGCAGTGAACTTGAAAACCTAAAAGAAGGAAACAAAAATCTTGCAATCACCGTTCAGCCTTTTCTCATTATTTGGGTTGGATTTCCTAAATTATTTGCATCTGAATGTTCCTACAATGTGTTTTTGTTGTCAGAGGTGCAAACCCCCAGAAGCAGCTATGCCAGAGTTTAAGTTAATCCCTGTTTCATTTTCAGCTTATTTTGAATATTGAAAAACATTTCTGTTCCTACTAAAGCTCCTAAATCAATTTGCCTTCAATTCCTTCACTTGTATCAGATGGAATCAGCCTGCGTGTCTATCCATGAGGCACTGAAGTCCGTCATAGACTACCAGACGCACTTCCGCCTCCGAGAGGCCCAGGGGCGCAGTCGGGCGGAGGACCTGAACACCCGTGTTGCCTTCTGGTCTATCGGAGAGGCCATTATCCTGCTTGTGGTCAGCATCAGCCAGGTGGTCCTGCTTAGAAGCTTCTTCTCGGACAAGAAGACCACCATGACACGAGTTGGATCGTAACAGAGTTTGGGCTGCAGAACCTGGTTCATCACTTTTTGTTTATATCTGAGCAGGTGTGCATAGCATAGAGTGAGTAAGAACAGCAGTGCTGATGTGAAGGTTTGCTCATATCAAACATTCTGATCTTTCCTTCTTGATTAGCACTGTGGTTCTTAAAAACTTTATGCAAATAACTCTTGTGGCAAAAAATGTTTTGAGGGGTTAAGTAAGATGACAGGAGGGGCTAGATGATGTGGTTATTAAAAACAGGTCAAGCTGGCCTGTGGTTAAAACAGACCTTGAGTTATGTTCTTGTTTTATTTGTGTTTTTGTAGTGTCCGTCTTTTACCCTTCCCCATCTGCTGCATTTTTCAAAGTGCAGTTTGTAGAATACAAAATGTACTCAATCTTGGGATTTATGGATATTTCTCCAATCTTCACCTCTGGAATCACACTTGACGCAAAGGTGGCTCTCCTCAAAGATTTTATTTTACCAAATAAATCTGTTTGTTAATAAATAAATCTGTTTACTAATAGAATAAATAGATTCATTTATTCCATTAGGTGAACTAAAGAAAATTGTTTTGGTTATTGTCAGCTTTTCGTTTTAAATAAGTCATTTGAGAGGATGATGCCAGAGAAAGACCATCATTCATACTAATTTAACAGTCTTGCACAAAACTTTGGTTTGTACACTCATCACACGTAAGTAACCAGATACCTATGAAAGAATTAATTGGTAAAGCAGTTTAATTTCAATTAACTCCATGTTATATCAGCTAATTAATGCCTTGATTTATCACCAAGATTAAATTAAGGAGTTGTACTGTTTTATTTGAATTGTGTGTTTTGTGTCTGAAGGTGGTAAAGCCAACAATTTTAACTCCACAAGCTTCGCCAATTTGTGTTTAGTGGTTTATGTAGTCCTGCCTTTTTCTGTTTTAAAGTGTAATGGCATATTTATCCCGTAGCCTTGTGTTCTTTTTAGTTTTATGCAACACTTGTAAATTTGTTTGAAAAGTTTTTTTTTCCAACAAATACTTTATTATTGGGTTAAAATTGTAATTTGAATCAATCTTGTGCTGGCTAATTGGATTGTTTACTAAATAAACAGTAAGCACCCATATTTCTAGTTTCATTTTGATTTTGACTCCAGAGTAACTCTGTTGCACTAGATTAAATTGGTTTGGTTTTCTGCATTTTTTTTGTTAATTCACACACACCACTGAGACACAACCTTCCTATGGATTATCAGTGGTTCGTTGCAGAGTCATAATGATATCAGATCAGCTGAAAAACCTTACTTTTATATTTTAATGGGTTTTAAATGTATTGATTTACATACCTGCTTTACCAGTGTTTTTATTCCTTATATTTTCTATTTGTGGTAATTGGATCGAACAGATAATTTAAAAACACCTGAATGGTTTACTAAAATATCTTAGATATGCAGTTGCGTTTCGGTTTTTGCATCTTTTCTAGTCACCTTGTTTTAAATACTGATGTGTGTGGTGGAATGTTGGTATTTCTCAAAACCTTATGCACTGGTAGTGATGGGTCACTATATCTGGTAATTTTTGGATGTTAAGTTACCGGGATGTTTGAATAAATTTCTGTTCAAAATTTCTGTTTATTTGATCTTTTTTTTTTTTTTAACACTTTGTGAAGAAAGGCACATTAAATTTAGAGCTGTACCCCCCGGTAATCTTTCTTTCAGCCTGTAGGGGGCGGTATTACCAAAACTAATGGAAAAGTCGTCATATCCAATTAAACGTTGTTATAACATTGGCCATTGTTTGGAAGACAGTAGAAAAAGATGGAAACATTTATACCAGGGGTGCCCAAAGTAGGTCCTCGAGGGCCGTCATCCTGCATGTTTTAGTTCTCTCCCTGGTTTAACACATCTGGATCCAATGATGACTCGTTAGAAGGCCTAAGAAGAACATTGACTTGTTGAAAAGGTTGTTACTACCACCAGGGAGAGAACTGAAACCTTCAGGACCCCTGATTTATACTTTAAATTGAGACTACCTTGCCCTCTTGGAGAAAAATAAATGACCAGCTAAGGCAACAATTACGTTTAAACATGCAAAAAATATTTACTCTCAGTTGGATACGAGTGTGTTGCACTTCTAAAAGGCTGATGTAATCTGCCATAGAATATTGTCCTTACCAATTCACATTTTTACACATCAAGGTTGTGTATTAAAAGCTTTATACCTTAAAAATGACTGTTTTTGTGCCCCCTAAGGGTCCAATAAAATGTAAGCAGTAAAGAATACTGAATCCCACACAGTATGTATTTGTACAACATAATTATGTGCTTTTATAATAGACAAATTATGTCTGTTTGCTTTCTCTTGTTTAAGTCATATTATGTTTCATTATACTCTATTTTCCTATTTTTATTTCTGCTGCCTACAAGAAGTTATCTCATTGCATTGCGATGTTTATTATATCTCATTGCACTGAGATATACCAAACTTTTCTTTATATTAACTATATTTTTTAATATAGGTAAACTTTAGTCATTACATCAGTTACAGACAAACTTCATAATTATGAAGTGGAAAGAAGGCAAAGAGATTTTTATCTTTCTTTGCAAAGTACAGTATTCATAAGTATTCAGGCTAACACATCTACCAGTTGTTGCAGTGACAACAGCAAGTCATTTGACATATGTCTACTAATTTTACACATCTATATGAATGTTTTGCCTATCCTTCATCCTCAGACAGATGGGAAAGATTTCATCTATAAAAATGAATTGTCAAGCCTTTTCACAAATTCTCCATTGGATTTAGGCCTGGACCTTGACTGGGTCATTCTAACATACAAATATGCTTAGATCTGAATCGTTCCATTGTTGCTCTTACTGGATGTTTAAGATCGTTGTCCATATGGAGGTAGAGCCTCCACCGCAGTATGAAGTTCTGTAGTCTTTACAACTTTTCTTCCATGTTTGCTTAATAGGCAGCTCAATATGTTTTCCTACCCAGAGCATGAGCCATGTCCCTACAGAAGAACAGTATTCCCACATGGTAATATTTGCATGTTTCATCATGATGTGTTCAAGAAAATGTGCGATGTACGTTTTCCATTTTACAATGTGCTTTGCATGTTGGCCAAAAGTAACATTTTTGGTTTTACCTGTAATAATAAAAATGCATAATTTTCCTTATACGTCACAATTCTGCGTTTCTTTGTGTTGAACTAGAAAATCCGAGTATTGTAACATAACAAATTTTAAAAATTAAAAAATTCAGTTAGCATGAATACTTTTGCAAGACACTATTGATAAATTTTATTTTATTTTAATTTTGCGGAAGGAATTGTTATTTGGATTCCGGATTTTTTAAAACAATTTTAATCAGATTTTTTGGTAATCTAATTTTTAAATTTCAGCTGACAATCCACATATTTTTCACTTCCTCCAAGCTCATGTTTTAGTAAGCCGCATTTTTACCAAAGTTTGATCAGTACACTTTTAGTCTCGCTCAGTAGTCTTCCCAACTTTAGTTTCCTACGATTGACTACGTAACAAGCTATCCGATCTGTGATTGGACAGTGGCCCGTCAGTCATTCCCCTTTAAGGAGAGAAAAGACTGCGTTGAGCTTGTGATTTGATAGAAACTGAGTCGTGATCATCCGGTCTGCTCGTGGGCGGTTAGGCTCCCTAATTTACCTTTTACCTCTTTGGGAAATATTCCACCGAGTCAGTTCGCTGAGTGGTTTCACCGGAAGAGTATAACCCCCCGTTTCTAGGGGGTAGGATCAATTTCCTTTTGATTTTTGCTTTTTTTTTTTGACGCATGTGAGAGGAAACACTCCGCTCTGACACTGGGGGATATCCCCAGCTCTTTCGGTCGTTTTTTCCAGGCTAGGCTAACAGCCGCAGCAGTAGCACGGGATTACGGGCGGGGGTGAATTTCTTCTCTTCGGCCCTAAGAAGGAGGATATAAAAACCGTGAAATGCCGTGGAACAATGACGAGCGACGGGAACAGAGCTGACGAAGGAGAGGAAGATACACCAGCGGGAGAGAGTCGCTCAGACGAGCAGTAAGGAGGTGAAAAGTAGAGCAGTATTCGAGCTTCATCGATCAAGGAAGTTTATTAGCTAACTCGCTAGCTCGTCGTTAAATGTACCGCCTGATCGTCAAGGGTCGTTTGAAACGACTCGGTTATTAATAGACGTAAAGTTTCACATAACCGACTGTACTGATGCCAAAGTGCTAAGGCTGATCTGTTAACTGCCTCGTACCACTCTGGGCTCTTAATAACAAAAACGGAAGCTAACTAGCTTAGCGTTAGCTTGAAATTGGAAGGTTGTAAACAAAGGGTTCCCAGCTTCAAGTGACCCTTGCCCCCTTTGTTTTACCGACATCATTACCCTTTGACCCCAACCGTGAAGCTCGCCGTCAGACATGGATTTAAAGACGGCGGTGTATAACGCGGCCAGGGACGGGAAACTCCGTTTGCTTCAGAAACTGTTGGAGAACAAAGCTGGACATGAAGTCACCAAGCTGATGGGCGAGAAGACGAACGGAGCCACCCCGTTGCTGATGGCCGCCCGGTACGGCCACCTGGACCTGGTGGAGTACCTGCTGGAATGCTGCTGCGCTCCGGTCGAGGTCGGGGGATCGGTGAACTTTGATGGGGAGACGATAGAGGGGGCGCCGCCTCTCTGGGCTGCCTCTGCGGCGGGTCACCTGAAGGTGGTCCAGTCCCTGCTGGGGCACGGAGCTTCTGTCAACAGCACGACCCTCACCAACTCTACGCCCCTGAGGGCAGCCTGCTTTGACGGGCACCTGGACATCGTCAGGTACCTAGTGGAGCACAAAGCTGACCTGGAGGTGGCCAACAGACACGGACACACGTGTCTAATGATTTCCTGTTACAAGGGCCACAAAGAGATAGCGCAGTATCTGCTGGAGAAAGGTGCGGATGTCAACAGGAAAAGTGTAAAAGGTAAGTTCAAAAGTACCCAGACTACACTGTCTCAGCCCAGTTAAGGGCTTAGGGAGGTATAATGGAATAAGCAGTTGACCAAAATCAACTAAAGTCTAATTAAATTTTAGGTTTTTTTGCAGAAACAAATGTCAACTACTAATAAAACCAGAAGAACTAAACCTGCATGGACAATCTACTGTCTGCAGCTGTTGTCTGCACACTAACATTATTTGATTTCTGTTCATATTTGGTCTTTTCCCATCAGAATTTGACAAGTCAATTTTTTACTTTTCATACACTTATCACATTTTTAGCCTAACTACATGTGCTGTCTGTCCCCAGCTAATGCAGACTTTGGAATCATGGGTAAAATCAGAATCTTCAGAGCCTAGCCAGTTGCATCAAGTCATTTACTTTGCTGTAATCCCTCTTCTTCCTCAGTAAGCAAGGGGTGACTGTAGGAACAGGGGCGCCGCCAGGAATCTTGGGCCGCCTGACAAAAAATTAAATTGGAACCCCCCCACGCAGCTGCTGTTACAATGTTTTGAGTCTATCTGACCCATCAAAAGCATCACGATTTTAAAGGCTTGCAGCTGCCTTGCTTTCTTTGGTCCAATACTGATAACTAGCACAATATTTACTTCTCATTAATTTTACATCCAACAGTCCACATACAGTATGCAAGTAGATTGCTGAAATTTTCTCTTTTAGTTTTAGATTACTGAAATGTCTCTCCCCACCAGCAACAGTCAAAAGCAACATGCAAAATACTCATAAAACAATCCAGACTTTTCAAAAATGCTATGTAGTTTTTGAACTTAATTAAAAATATGTTCTCTCCATATTTGTTAAAGCTGTCACCATGTTGAGACAGTTTGTTATGAGACAGATAATCTGTGGAAACAATCAATCTCCTCCACCTCCTTCCTGAGCTACTATTAATGTTTAAAGTAATGCAACGTTCCGACCAAAACAACCAATCAGAACCAGGAGGAGGGTCTTAGTCAACTTCATTCACTCACTGCTAAATGTGCTAATGGTGGAGAAACAACATATTACAGGAATAATGTTTATCTGCCTTTTAGTAGCTATGCTAACTAGACTAAGCATTTACAACAGGCTATGCTAGCTGCAGTATAGCATAGAGTGAGGGGGAGGAAGGATGAGCAGCCACATGACATTGTGATTGACAGCCCTAAAATTCTCCTGCCATTGACTGGTTGTTTCTAGATAGTACTGGGAGAAGGCAGAGGAAATAGATTTTTCACAGATTATCTCTCATACCATACTGTCACAACATAATGACAGTTTTAACAAATATGTGAAAAAAAAAAAAGAATAAATAAAAGTTACATACTGCAGCTTTAATTTCACTTAGGAGAGGACGGGTCAGGAGGGACGTGGGTTAGAGCTGCTGCTGACTGACTCATCTGTTAAGTGGTAAAAGGTACAGGGACATGTTAAATATATGAATATCTTGGTAATTTTTTTCCTTAATTCATTAAATGCTAGTGAAATGGAGGCAAATAGTAGTCTGTAGCTAAACTAACTATGGTAAATGGTTGATAATCTCACACTGTCTACCCACCTCTCTTGGAGAAAAACTGGGTTATAAATTGACACTCTTGCCTTTTTCTCTTTCTCTTCCTCTCTCTATTTTATTTTATTTTGTTTTTTTGAAAACCTGATTTTATCATTTTTCTTGGTAGCATAGTAACTGCCACAGTCGTTCTTGTCTTCTACTGACTGCTGCTGACCACCGTCAACGAACGAACCATTTTATTCAGATCCAAGGGGAGTTCAGGATGTGTGTTTTTTGGTTTGGGAGTGTGAATATTAAACTTTTACTGCTAAAAACAATCTTTAAAAATACAATATGATTGATTTTGTAATTGACAGGGCCCCAATTTTTAATTTTTAATTTCTATGAACAAAAAATAAATAAATTGTGGAGGGCCCCCTGTTGGTCCAGGGCCCTTAGAATTGTCATAACTTTTCCCCCCTATGGCCCCCTATGTAGGAAGGACCAGCTTCCTTTAAACATAAACTAGCCTCTGGCAGAATCAGGTCATTTATGTCAAGATAAAATGCTATCAAAATGATGCAACTTTTCAAAATGATACAAGGAAAACCTATTGAAGATAGCGATAAAGAGAACTTAAATTCATTGTTATAAAATTTGTGTGAACTAAAAAAAAAAATTATGCACACTGAAATTTATGTTTTTGATGTATAAGTGCTAACATGAGATAATGAATAAAAAGGCCCATATCAAAATGCAGAAACGAACTGGTCTCCCTCATAATCATGGAGGTTCGGGACCACCGAACTGTGATTAGCTAAAATCATTGATTACTATGGACTCTGTCTAAAAACACTTATAACAGCCTGTTTTAATAGTTCAAACATCAAATAAACCTTAATATGCAGTAACGACAGTAGAAACTGTCTTCTACTACAGAAGCCATCATCAATGTCTTCCTCATCTCCTCTCTTGGAGGTGCAGCCAATCAGTGTCGGGAAATGAATGCGCTCTTGGATTTGCTGCTTTGCAAACATCAGCCAATAGGGTCTCATGTAGTATTGCTCCTAGAAACTTCAACTTCCCAGGCTTTATTTTGTTTTGAATATTTTAGATGTGCTCTATGAAGACAAACAAGAAAACTATCTTCTAATGGATTTTCAGTGAATACTGAACTGATCACTATAGTTACCAAATTTCAAGTCTATAAACCCATCAACCAACAGCATATATATACTTGAATGCACAGTTTTTTTGATAATCTACATAATCATATCCCTTAATGGTTAAAAGGAGATCATATTTTAATTCATTTTCTGCTGGATTCAAACTGTTGATTCCAGTCAAAAAACCAGCAGCACATCTGCCTTTGTGTTGTGATTTTGGAGGTCAGACCTCAGAGAAAACGAGATATCAGTACTGGCCACTAAAACTAGCCAGATTAGTGCATCAAAATGAACCAGAACCACCACACAGCTTCTAAAGCAATGTCATACGACACAAAAATGGAGATGCATTTGCATATTTCTGGCCTAAATGACTCAGCATACCGACACGAACTTCTGGTTTCACAATGGAAACTTACGTCAGCTCTGTCTGGGTGTGTCTGAAGTATCAAACTAGGTTTTTTTTACTTATAGTTCCAGAAACACTGAAAGATCACAGGTCATTTACTCATAGACTATGTCAATAGTATGTGATTACAGTATTACACGAATCTCAATCCTTTATTTGTTATACAACGTAACGTAACATGGTGTGTGCACCAAATAACTGGTGCATGTGATTCAGCGAAGGCTTGATATGGAAGTTGCGTTCTCAAAATCTGTCTCCATCATGCTATCATCATGTAAATCCTGCAGAACAGTGACAAACCTGCAAGCAGGCACATGTATTAGGTTGGCATATATTAGTTCCCACCTCCTACACATCATTGATTTAAAAAAAAAAAAAAAAAAAAAGAACATTTCTCATACAGCTTACCTTCAGCTCGCCTGATTAAATTGCAGTGTATGGATGATGCAACACTAATTTCTGTTCAGTGAATTTGAACAGGAGCTGTATACTCCTTTACCAATTCAGCTGTGATCATTGGTATTTTTTTCACCAATTACATTTATAATGAGCGACTTCTTTCTAAAAAAAAAAAAAAAAAGTTACCTCAGTGCTAGTTAATGCAAGTAAGCTAGTAAAAAGTGGTTGAGTCAAATAATAGAAATCACTTAATAATAAGCAAACCTCTAGTCTGCTGTCATGAGTTCAGTGCTTTTTCTTCCTTTAGTTTCTCAATAACTTGTTGGTGTTGAGTCTTAGCTTCTGCTTTAAAATATTCCATAGTCAGCCTTTGTTTTTAAAGTTCCTTTTGAAATTCTGAGAGTTTCATATCTTCACTATTTTAACTTTTTTTAGATGCAGTGGAAAGCGTAGCAGCTGCATGATTAGTGCCAAATAAGGGAATAAAATATTACAGTATTCTTTATGCAATATCCTTAATACACAAAGCATGTTAAAACAGTTTCTGCAGTCAAGTTCTGAAACTCAATCGCACATGTTGGACATTTTAACCTCCTGTAGCTCCGTCATATTAAACATATCAAAGTTTTTGTGAAAAGTTTGTTTTGATCCAGTGGGACCCTCAGTTGTAGTTTATCTATAAACCACTAAATCAAACTTGCATGTTTATTTGCTTGAAAATTGAATAATAGATGTAGAAAAAGATACAGATGGCTCTTTAGTACATTTAAATTGTTGCCTCCTTTTTAATGAAAGTAAAACATGTGCGTCTACTGCAAAAATTGTAGTGGCTTTAATTCTGGAAAGATTTATTTTTGATCTGGTTAAAAAGGGCTCAAAGATCAACCCCTTAAGACTGAGATATTTTAGACGGCATCAGTGGAGCTAATCAAGGATTTTTATTTTGTTACAATTTAGAAACTATAAAGAGACATTTGTGTTCTGTAGCACTCTCAAGAAATAGAAGGAAAATGTCTCTGTGACAGAGACTATCTGGGGGGAAAAAAAGATGAAATTGTATTAAAAGATGAAACAGCTCTGGCCCATTCCTTTAGGTTTATTTACCTTTTTCATGCTTGACTCATTTGTAGGTCAGTGGGTTGGCAAACAACAACATGTTGCTCTGATGATGTTCAAGAGAAATGGTCAGGCTGAAAATGTTCAAAAAATACATTAAGATGTTTTGAAAACTAAAGTCTGTAAGTCTGGTGGTGTAGAAGTATTCATACCCCTTTGTCTTCTGTCTTTGCTTTTTGTTTTAATAATGTGTTTTTAAACACATCAGGGTTTTATATGATTAAATACAAATGCAAAATTGAGGAAGGGGCAAAAAAACCTCCTCTTCCTTCTGAGGAAAATAATCCCAACAACATGATTCTTCCACAAATGTGTTCCTTAATAGACGGGCTGTTTAGTTTTCCCTTTTTTTTTTTTTTCTTTTTCTTTATTTTGATGCGATATATAATATTAGTTTAGCTTATTTTTGGCATTTAGGCCAGATGGTCTCATCTAACCAGATGTATGTTTGCGGTTTCTCTCTCATAGCTTGTGGGGAACTGCAAACGGGACATCCCAGCTATTTTCTTGCCACTCCTCCATTAAGGCCTGATCTGTGGAGAACACAACCAGCGATTGTCTTGTCAGCCGCTGCTGTGGTTTTCTGCAGAGCAATCATGGATGTCTTGGCTGCTTCTCTAATTGATGGTCTCCTTTTTTAGCCTATCGCTTTGCCAAGTTTGCAGTTGTGCCATGCTCTTGTTTTGGGTACAGATTGAACATCTTGCAGACAACTCAAAGCTTGGGTTATAGTTTTTTTTCTTTTACCTAAACCTACTTAGAACTTCTGCATAGCATTCTCTGCTTTTGACCTGGGTCTTCATGATGCTGGTTGCTCACCAATGTTCTCTAATAAGCCGGTCAGGCCTTCAGAGACCAGCTGGATACATGAAGTCACACGCAGGTGTACTCTGTTTACTAAGTAGTTGACTTTTGAAAGTAGCAGTTTTGCTCTGGATTTTATTAGACCTGTTCAATGCATCCATGTGTTTCATAACGACTTCATTTTTTTTCTTTTCTTTTCTTATCACCATTTTCTTTCGGTGTGTCATAAAATCCAAAAGAAATGCACAGTTTTTGGTTGTTACAAGACAAACTGAGAAAGCATCCAAGATAAATACTTTTACACGACGCGGTTTAGCAGAGTCGTAAGCAAAATACAGTTCACAGATCAAGTCAGTTTATTTATATAGCACATTTACAACAACCTCGGCTGATCAAAGTGCCTCACAATAATTATATAATCATAGGTAGATAAATCATAAAATAAGAAATAAAATTAAGTTGATAAATCATAAAATTGGCAGTTTAATACCAAGAAAATAATAATACGAATAAAAACCAAGGGGAGATGTACTTAATTTATGTTGCTGCAATTTTACAAAAACTTGAATCTGTTAAGTACTTTTTTTTTTTTATCCCTTTTGAGACTAAGGACATTTTTCAGCGTTATTGAATTCTTTATGAAAAGATGTTAATTGTGCCTGAGATTAATTCCTAGAAGCCTGTAGTGATGCAACATAATTTTTTTTTTTTTTCCATGTTCTGACTGGATATAAATCAGTCTACAGCCTGACTTTAAGGCCTGTGTCATCTCTGACCTCAGGTAACACGGCGCTGCATGACTGTGCAGAGTCCGGCAGCCTGGAGATCATGCGGATGTTGCTGCAGTACGGCGCAACCATGGAGCGGGACGGCTACGGCATGACTCCGCTCCTCTCTGCCAGCGTCACTGGCCACACTAACATCGTAGACTACCTGACGACGCACCAGCAGGTCAGCCTTTTCCGCCGATAGCCGTGCGAGGCGTTTTGTCAGCATGAGAACGTGAAAGTTTGTGTTTTGAATCACTTACTGGAAAAGCCGCGTTGTTTCCTCCCGCAGACGAGTCACACGGAGCGAATTGATGCCTTGGAGCTTTTGGGAGCAACGTTTGTCGACAAGAAGAGAGATCTGCTGGGAGCATTAAAGTATTGGAAGAGAGCCATGGACCTGAGATACACAGACAGCAACAGCATCGTCCACAAACCGGAACCCAAGCAGCTTATCATGGCTTACGACTATGCTAAAGAGGTGAGCATTATTTTTACTGTCTGTGATTGTCGGGTTTTAAAGAAGTGGAGGCTGGGTAAAAGAGACTGCTTTAAACTTTTCTTTGATTAGGAATTGTTTCTCATTTAATTTAAAAAATAAAATAAAATCTTTGGTGCTTTCACGATGGTGATATTCCCAGATATATTCAAGTGTTTGAAATCTTCCTTTCAGGTCACAAACGGGGAGGAGCTGGATGGGTTGATCTCCGACCCGGACGAGATGCGGATGCAGGCGCTGCTCATCCGGGAGAGAATCCTGGGCCCCCAGCATCCAGACACATCCTACTACATCCGTTACCGGGGCGCCGTCTACGCCGACTCGGGAAACTTTGAGCGCTGCATTAACCTGTGGAAGTACGCGCTGGAAATGCAGCAGAACAACCTGGACCCGCTGAGCCCCATGACGACCTCCAGCCTGCTGTCGTTCGCCGAACTCTTCTCCTTCATGCTGCAGGACAGGGCCAAGGGGCTCCTGGGGACGTCCGTGTCTTTTGAGGACCTGATGGGAATCTTGACCAAGAGCGTGTTGGAGATAGAGCGAGCGGTCAAACAGATCGGGCCGATGCCACCTGACCCCGCTCAGCTCAGCAAGGCCTTGTCGATTATCCTGCACCTCATTTGTCTCCTGGAGAAGGTGCCGTGTACCGCAGAGCAGGACCATTTCAAGAAGGAAACCATCTATAGGTATGTGGCAGAATGAGAAAAATAATTTTGAAGTGATATTCTCTGACCTAATATTGTAAAATGACTCATTTTTGCTTATAAAATGGGATCAGTGTAACTGTGCTCTCACCAAAGGTCTTTGAACTTTTCTGTCATTCACACCCAAAAACTATGATTCAGTCTCAACATCCTGATTGCCTTCATAAGATTAGTGACTCATGATTGGTTGAGTGTTTTTGACTCAGCGCTTCAAAACTTTTACCCTCTTAGGTTCCTGAAGCTCCAGCCGTGTGGGAAGAACGGCTTCACCCCTTTACACCTGGCAGTGGACCGCAACACCACCTGCGTGGGCCGCTACCCTGTGTGCAAGTTTCCCTCCCTGACGGTGGCGTCCATCCTCCTCGAGTGCGGAGCGGATGTCAACAGCCGGGATGAAGATGACAACAGGTCTGCTTTTTATCGAAAACACTTTGACCTAAACGGTTCCTCTGATTTTATATATATTTATATATAAATAAATAAATAAAAGGCTTGATGCTCTACCTTGCAAAAGTATTCACGCCTCTATAAGCACAGTATAAATGTATGTTACTGGAGCTTTACAGTATGTGATAGACCAATAGTAAGGACTGCACATTTGTGAACTGGATGGGACATTTTTCAAGCCTAAAAAATTTAGCATACATTTCTATTTTTCATCTCTTTAATTGTTTCAAGTTGTATTGAGAATCAATCAGAATCATGTACAACATTTTTATAAATGACTGTAACAGAGTTGCGTAATAGTTCTGTAATTGGCACCATGTGCCTGGAAACTACATAATTCTGCCCCATATTCATGAGTCAGGATGTTCAAGTCAAAGTCTGGAACAACTTTCTGATAATTTATTTTGAAAACTGAAGTTCAGATTCTGTCCATTCAAACTGACTTGTATTGAGCTATTTTGCAAATGCAACAGGCAAAAACTTCAGATGTACGAAGTTGGTCGAGAAATTCCAAAGCAGACTTGTATGGATTGGCAGATCACACTGTTAACATTTTATTTGTGAACAAAATGTTGTGAACCACATTCTTTCCCCGAGTAACTTCAGCTGTTTGCGGTCATCTTTTAAAATGTCCTGAAATTTGAGCTTGTAGACCTTGTCAGGAATAAATTTATGCCACAATCTAACAATCTTATTCATTTTTTTCCACAGCCCCCTCCACATAGCCGCATCCAACGGTCACCCCGACATCATGAACCTGCTGATTTCCTGCGGGAATCACTTCGACAGCACCAACGCCTTCCAGCAGACGGCCTGCGACCTCCTGGACGAGAAGGAGCTGGCCCGGAACGTCATCCAGCCCATCAACCACACCACGCTGCAGTGCCTCGCTGCCAGGGCCATCATCAAGCACAGCCTCCACTACCGGGGGAACATTCCCGAGAAGCTGGAAGCCTTCGTGTTGCTCCACAGATAATGATTGTACAGTAACGGGGTTGCGAGGGACAGAAAGCGGAGTGGGAGCTGACCGTACACGTTGAGGAGCTTTACACACGCTTACCCCACAGGGTGTTTAAAAAAAAAATACAAAACAGACTGTTATCTGGGTTTGGTTTGCTAGAAGAAACTCACACTAAATACCCAACTTAACCAGGATGGACTGAATTCGCCGATAGAGCCGCAGCGCTGACCGCCATCGGTCGGCAGGGATGTATTAGAATCACGGTGCAACATGGATTATAACTGGTTGTTTCTCTTAATGAACTGAACAGAGGGATTTACATATTTTTGCTTGAGGAAATTTTTTTTTTTTTCATATTCCACAATGCTATTTATTGAATGAAACTTGAGAGATTTTTCTCCATGCTGGCTCCCATCCAGTCTCAACATCACCTGCTTCTCTCCTCTCCAGTCTTCAGCCTGCTACTACTGTTCTTATTTCGGTTTTTGCTTTTCCCCTCACTGTTGCCAACGGACCTCGACTCTTCCTCAGCCATTATCAGTTGTTTTTTTTTTTTGTACAACACAGGTTTTGTTCTTTTTCTTTTCTGCTGAGTGGAGTAGATTTTACAGTCATTTGTCTTTCCCACTTTGATGTGTAACAAAGCTTTACAAAAGGGGGAGGGGAGGATGGAGTGTGTGAACACCATAAGTGCTTTATTTTTCCTATGCACAGGCTGGGCTGTTGGAAAGAGACTGTTGTATTCTGTGCCGGCACTTGTCTGTGCAATATCTCATGAGTTTTTTTTTTTCTTCTTCGTTGACTTTGTTGCTTCCTTTTGTAATCCACCTTGTTGGGTGGAGGTGAAACCATAATGCTGACTCGGTGAGAAGAGTGAACAATTTTTGAGCGACTGATGTGCGGGTGTGTGTTTTCCATGCGTTGTTTGTTGTATGCGTAGCGCTTTTTTTTTTTTTTCTCTCCATGAGTTACACAAACTGAGAGCAGGAGTTTAATGTAGTGGCCCTCATGAAGATTCCATATTGCACACGACGGCCATTGAGAAACCGCAGAGGCCGAACTCTCCAGAGTGCCGGCTCGTACACAAAAGTGACCTCTCGACGTTCGCGCGTGGCTGACCTTTAAACGGCACCGTTTATTTTAGTTTTGTAATTTTTGTCCGACCCGATCGAGCGCCAGAGAAGTCCGAGTAGCTCGCTAACGTTTGCCTCGCTGTGCATGTGCAGCCCGTCACCGCGGGACACCTCCCCACGACGACTCCCACCAGACTTCAGACTGCAGCTGGTTCGTCTTGTACAAGCGCTAGGACTGAAAAGCAAGGGAGAAAAGATGATGCCTCAATACACAGAATAGTAAAGCTTTGCGATCATCATGTTTGCACATTCAGCTCTAGACGTGTGGGTTGAGAGGAAGGAGGGAGGGGAAAAAGGGCTTTTCATAATTTGTAGGATTTCATATTGCAGTTCCAAACCAGACAGAAGATGTACTAGGGCACCCAGGGCAACTCGATTTGATCGGCACTTTACTACAGCAGAGATTAAGATTTGATATGGCATTAATCAAGTTCATATCTTAATTACCAGTTTGACAATAAAACCATGTTGCACTTGTCGTCTTGACCAAATCTCTTTCTTTCAAAGTATTTGCCGTTTGTGAGTTTTACTGTTTTTCTGTTTCAAATATTTTATCCTTAAGAATTTGTTGGCATTAATAGAACTAACTGGAATTTTAAAATGTTGTATATTCATAAAAAGCCTGGGCAGAACACAAACATACTTTCATTGGGTGTCTCTGGCTGGCTTGGTTCATATTTCTGTTTTTGTTTTAAAAAAAAAACGTTATTTTTGAACAAAGACACAAAGTATTCCCTCCGAAGGGACGATATTAAACAATTTGTTCTTTTAAGCCAGAAAAGATGATGTGATTTGAACAAAGTTTCATTTGCTTTGTGAAAACAAATGAATCCCATGAAGACAGAAATGGAGAGCACACAAGGAATTATCTGTAAATTTAAGTGTGTGCTTGTAATGTAAAATTTAAAAAAATTAAGCTACCTTGCAGTCAAGTAAAGTTCCCTGGTTGGTCTGGATGCAATCCAGCTGATTTCTTGTTTGATAAAACCTGTTTAATTTGAGTTTAATATTTAATTAGATTAGATTTTATTGAATTACCTTTAACAGTCAAATAATTCATAATGCAGACTAGTTAATAAATTATCCTGCAGCAGAACTGAGATTTTTTTTGTGGGTTTTATCTTACGGATGTCTCGCTGATTGGTCAACACATTTATATGACTGAATTTTGTCACAATATCTTTAATAAATTTCTTAAAATATGGGTTAGCAATGCTACAAGAGCTGCACAATTGTTCAAACATGCGTTACCAGAGATGCACTTTGTTTCTAAAGCTAAATGTGACTCCATACATTTGGCTACAGTCTATGATAAACTTCTCTTCCTTGACATTTAAAAAAAAAAATATGTAGCAGTTAGCTGAATGCTACTTTTTTGAGATTTCAGTAATACACCAGTTAACAGTGGACAGACATAGGTTGCAGGAGAAAAACTTCTACTTCTTTATTACCTTTAAATTTCTTTTAAACATTTTTAATGACTAGTTTCAGCTTTCCTTCTATGCAGCTTTCCTCAACACTGACTCTACTACTGGTTTTCATTGATCAGTTCTATTTGGGATCAATATGGGACATGCTTAGGGCCTTCTTTTGGTTTTAAGTGCATTTAAAAACAAAATCTTAATCGTAAATACAAAATCTTTTATAGAAGCCAGTTAGCTTATTTTACTGTGATCCCTGAAACAGTTTTCATGCAATGTAGTAAAAATATACAAAATAATTTGCTGCCATCCAACAGCCACATGAAACAGCTTTACAAGCAAAAAGTGAACCAGCTGAAAACCGTTCCAGATAAACAATTTCGAAAGGCCACCTTCGTGTCTAGCATTTGAAGCTCTGTCCTCCTGCTTCCTCCACACAGACAGCAGTAACCGATGCCAGAATGTCACACCTATCCTGAGCGCTCAGAAATGACTCACTGCCAGGATCTCTAACAAAGCAGAGAGTGGGGATTTCTTACTGAGTCACAAACAATGTGGTTTAGCCATGTCTGCCAGTGTGTGCGCGCAGCTGACTTCCAAGGCAGGACAAAGCTGGTTTGGGGAGATGCTTCAAATGCTGCTCATTTTTTGTTTTCTTTAATCTGGATTTCCACTTTTTTGACGTCTCATTTTGAACATAGATCATTTTGGTTGGCCTAAAGAAATCAGGCGGCTGGAGGAACTGAGGTAAAAGGTGTAAGCAGTCTTGGCTGCGTTTTAAAGTCCATGTCATTTACTGGCACAGTTGCTCAGGGAAGTGTCGGTAAACTGTTTTATCACACATCACGCCCTGCTTGACTTGCACAAGCATTACCCAGCAGGTCAACAACATCTGATACAAAAGATCTTCCTATTATCTTTTGGAGCAGAGAGAGAAATCCTCCTGCTCTTCATCTTCTTCCTTCAGAAGCTGCACATCTAGTTGAGTAAAAGCTGCAGCTGACCTACATCTCCCTTGGCAGGAATGTACTGTAAATATCCCCCTTTGAAGGTAATTGTGAAGTATGCCATGTGCATGTGGCTGGATTGAACAAGTCGAGCCTTGTCGCAGCAACATGCAAGTGTACATGCAGTCCTGCCCCACTTTCCATATGCATGGAGATTTATAGCGGTGTCAGCACCGCGTCCCTCAAGATGGTGGCAAAACCGGAGGAGGGAACAGAGAGGGGGGTGCAGCTGAAAAGAGCAAGACTGTGCACACATAAAAGCCAGATTTTCTTGAAAATCGCTTGTCAGCTCCGGCAGAGAGTGGGTGTAGTGAGTCACCGGGTTGCCCATGAAGTCCCAGGAATGGAGGAGCAGATGGGAAGCTTCCGTCCTGAAAAGGTTGTGAGGGGGTTACAGCGGAAAACACTGAGCCTATTCTTCTCTGCGGGATGCGCAGTCAGTCAAGCTTGTTTTAAATTGTACAATATTGCTATGTAAGCATAATCACTATAAGTCAAACATTCAAAGTGAGCAACATCTACAATGACTTTAAGCATTTAATATTGTGGAAAGAAAGCAAAACCAAAAGGACGTCTATAAGAGAATTTAAAGTTGTTCTCAACACCTTAACTACATGATTAAGATCCTGTCACTGACTAAGTTTGATTCATTGTAAAATGAGTTATTGTAGAGAATTCATGTAATGTAACAGAAGGAAAAGGATATCCTCCTTTTAAAAAACAAAAATCTGTATACAGTTGCATGCACACACATTCAGTCCATTTACTTGTTTACTATCAAACTCTGAAATAGTTTGATAGTAAATCTAATTAGTGAGTAGATCCCTTAATCTTGATCTAAATTAACTGAATTTGCCTGAAAACATTAGTGAACAAACAGCATAACAAAGAAACCATTATGAAAAACAATGAATATGCCAAACAGGTTATATAGATTTTAAAAGCGCAATTAAGGTAATAAATCAATTTTCCAAGCTTTAAATGTCTAATAGAGCTGCGGTCAATCCATCATCCAATTGTTATGCTGCCAGGACACCAGAATCCACATAAGCAGACAAACTGAGTGAGGAAAGCATTTCTTTTAGAAGTATTGCAATCTATAAACCTGGCATTTATGGAAAGGTAACATGAAGAAAGCCAGAAAAAACAGTCTTAGTTTGTCACAAGTATAAGAAGAGGGTCTCTGGTTAGATGTGATCCACATGAGAATCTTTGACCAACATGTGGGAGAAAATACCAAAAACGTGGCCTCCGTATGATGAAACACGGTAGCTGCAACATCAGGCTTTGGGACTGTTCTGGTCAAATGGGAAGATGGATGTAAGTAAACGAGGAACCTGGGAGTAAATCTGATAGAAGCTGCAGAAGAGTTAAAACTAAGGCACTGGTTCAAGAGCTCTAAAAATACAACCAGAGCTAAAATAATTGCTAAAATGGCCTAGTCAAAGCACAGCACTAAATCCAGTTCAGAATCTGTGGAAATACTTAAGTGATCACAGACACTCTCCAGCCAATCTGAGCTGGAACCAGTTTTAGAAGAATGAGCAACAGATTCTGTCTCTAGGTGACTACAGGTTATCTAAGAAAACCCCCAAAATCTGCAACTTAGTTAGTTCCAAAATGGATTGTGGGATCTGAATACAAATTTCTTTCTTATGTGAATATTAAAAATCAGGTATCTTTTTTTATTCCTCTTCACAACTCTGCACTACACTGTTCTTGTGCATTACATAAAAGCTTATTAAACTACGTTCAAGTTTGTGGTAGTTGAAAGGATTTTAATGCATTTGCAAGGTATTCTCTGTTTTGGGATTCTTTTTTTTTTAATTATAAATAAACACTTTAATTTTGGGATCTGATATAAAAAAAATATTTTTTTTTTCATTTGTGACCAAAGATTTAAATGACAAAACATCTCAAGCAGTTTTGAGTATATGATTCCTAGAGAAGGCTAAAGACACATTTTTAAAATTTATACATTCAGTTGGACAAAACGCTGTCTTGCTATTAATTGTTTCAGCAGTAAAAGCAAGAATTAGATAATTTCTAAGTGTTTGATTGTATTGAAATTAACCACAACACTTGAGCGAAAGTAAGCAACTGCTGCATCTCGTGTTGTCAAAACACAAAATAAGTATGTCAGACCTGACTCTTACTCACTGTGTGAAAGACCTCGATTCACAGCTCCTTTTTAAGGCCTTTTGGCAGAACTATCAGCTCAGCCTACTTCTGTCCTGTCTATATTTAGGTCTGAGTAAAGCCCAGTTGGAAAGCTGTCCTACATAAGGCGTCTCTCTGTACCTGCAGGTGAACACGCCTCAGACACCAGACACACTTTTTGATTTCCCCGTGTCTCAGTCTGTCCTCACGTGTCTCTCAGTCAGCTTCAGTCAGTCAGTGAGCCAGTTTACTGAACGGTAGAGGAAACTCTGATCCGACTAAATCTGTTATTATTTGAGTGAATCTTTTCTCTTCTCTGCTGTTTTAACCTTGATTGTCGTGGATAAATTTATACCTTATGACTTATCTAACTTCCTTGTTTCCATGGCTAATATCCAGAGCTGGATCTTGCATGGATGGCAACATGGAGGATCCACTCCTTCTGTGTCCTAAAAATAAGTATATGCTTAACTTTATATTTTTTGCTTTATGAAAAGAACATCATAACACTTTGACATTGAGCTTACCATATGGCATCCAGACTCCAGAGGAAACAGAAATAGCACTTTAATTAGACAACATTGTACCTTGGATCACTACTGTAATAAGCAGCTTACAGCAGACAGAAGGTACCCTGAGCACAACAATAGGGAAGCCTGTTGGGCTCGACATGCTGAAAAGGTTTAGGGGCCCAGCTGACACATAACATTTAATATTTCTATTAGTGGAGTGCTTTTGGATTTTCCTTGGTCATGGCGCCATGAGATATTAATCATATAAAAATGCATCTCTAAGAACATATGAATACATTGAAGAAACGTTTTTTTTTTTAGTTTGATGCACTGAGAAAACAAAGCTTGTAGATTCACAACGTTATAATAATCAGTGATTATAACTGAGATGTTGACGAGGGCCTTTAAGCTTTTGAAACAACATATTTATGCAGTAGTGAGCAGGTCAGGTAACATTTGTCAGGTGATGAGGAAATACGTCATTTCTGCAAATTAAGACAACAAGAATTGTGTTTTTTTTGTTTGGAACTTTTTTGTAAAAGGTGCAAATACGACAAACAACAGAGGATGGCGAGAAGAGAGATTTCATGGAGGTTGAATTGAAAAGTAATTTATTAGAATAAACAATGTAGTTTCATATTAATATAAATCTAAGAGAGCAAATTAGAAGAGTGGTATTAGAAACCACCATAAACGTAGCAGTAACTAAAAGGTAGAATAGTTGGACTGGGACTGTCAGTGGAAAAGCAAAGAAAAACCAAAAGTCTCTTTGCTCAGAAACTGTGAAGCTTTCTGACTCCAGGTCATGTGGGTTTCATAAACCGTTACTTCTTTTTTCTGGGCTTATTTTCAATATGTAAGAAGAATTATACAAAATGTATGAAAATCACACAAAGTAATAACAAATCTCAGTTTTAGAGTTTTATTTCTTAAGTTGGGTAATTTTTTTCCCTGCATATTTCTCTCATACTTTCAGCAAACACATCAGGAGCTTTAGTATTTAGGACTTGTGAGTGCAACAAATTTTTCTCTTTTTTTGTGAATTTTGTGTGGACAGTGACTCAGTTGTTCTGCAGAAGTGTGATAAACCCTTTCACACAGTCCTTTCAGATCTTTAATAAACCAAACTGTCCCCAGCAAGAAAACTTTTCCCAGTACCTACATCTATTGGCGTGTCTCAGTTTTTTTTTTGAGTGTAAAACACACTGGAAAGTCAAAGAGTCTGACCAATACTCAAGGTTTAAACACTGAAACCAGTCGGGGTGCTTCTCTGTTTGCATGCTTGTGTGTTCAAACATATTTTAGAGTCAGATCGGTTTGATAAGCCGTTGACCAGCCCTTCTCTCTCTGACTCTTTTAAACATTCGAGCTGGAAGGCTGCACGTCTGTCATCGCCGTCCCTTTGACACAAAGTTCACAGATATGTCGTGAGTGCTGCACTTTGCGTTCTTATTTACGTTGATGCTCAGATAACCTATCGCTTTGGACTTGATAGCAAAACAAAAAAGGTGGTGACAGTGAAAGTGGTCCGGAAAAAAAAAAAGTCTCTGATTACATAAGACACTCTGCAGCTAAAACAGAAAAGCTGGGTATTAGCACAGGGATCACTGGTCTGAACCTGATACTGGTCTGCACTGGACACACTCATCTCCTCCTCCATCTGTCTACCTCTGTCTCACACACACACACACACACACACACACACACACACCCACACCCACACACTCACACCGATTGGAGCAGGAGCCTGTGCTAACTGTGTTTGTGAGACAGTGAAAGATTATCATGTGTGTGCGATGTGTGAGAGTGGTGTCTGCTCTCCCAGCACACTGGCAGCAGGACTTTCCACCTCCAGCCAGCTGTCAAAGCAACACTCATAAAAATAGAGGGAGAATTAGCTGCCATCGCAGTGACTGTAGCAACAAATACACACAATCAGCACACATGGGAACAACACATGCAATCATATCCTCTTTTGACAGAGGGTTCAGCAGCAGCTGGAGCTAATTGCTATGCAGCGATGAGTCTTCGAAGATATTATTATGCCCTTGAGGAATCATTTTCAGAAGGATATAAACTGTAGCAGACAAACAAACTCACTCCATGTTGAAGTTTTATCGGAAACCTTTTGCTTACAGAGCAAAACGTAGATGGTAGGCTAACAAGGGAGAGTCAAATGGTTCATATCAAAAACCACCACGTATATATGAATCCCTCCTGTTCATGCTCGGTGATGATTTGCTGGCTGAATGAAATCGCCAAGACAAGAACAAATGTGGATGTTCGGAAATATTTACAGTCATGAAAAACAGGAAAAGTCAAGGCGTGGTAACCAAAGGACCACACTTAATTCTCCCTTTTTATACTAGAACACACATGCAAAGCAACACTATAAATTAAAACAAAACTATATTAAAATTGTATATGAATATTTTATGTATTTTGACAGAGATATGTACACTGCAGTTACAGTTTACACCATAGATGGTGAAAAAGTTAATCCCGACCATGTATATCATGACTTGATTAGTGGAATGGATCTAAATGCATTGAGGCAACAGGTGGTTGGCAGGCAGTATTGGGTAATAAGTGAATATTTAATCAGCAAAAGTTCACACTTTCAAATGAAGGAAAGAGAAAGCAAGAAAAAATCTCAGGGAACAAGTGGTGAGGGTGAAGAAGGCAAAAGAGGAATCTAGTGAGAAAAGTTTATTTATAATCCACCTTTCATAGACTCAAAGTCATAAAACACTGTGGAGCATAATTTACGTTAAAGCTTACATAATATAAAGAAAAACAATAATACCACCACAACATAAAAGCCCAATATAGCAAGATGGTTTTCAACAGGTTTTTAATTGTGTCCACAGAATCAGCAAACTGAAGCTACGGGACCAAAATCTTCCTCAGTTTAGGAGTCACAGTCTGAAAGGCCATGCCGTCTTATCAGTTTTAGCCTTATTCCAGGAACAAGGAGATTCAGGGTTTGGGATGGAAGCAGCAGCCATTGCATGGCCATTTCAAGCATTGAAGCTGAGACCGAGTACTTTAAACCAAATTCTTAAATCTTCTGGAAGACCAGGGGGATATGAGTGTGTTTGGTAGATTTCGTCAGAAGGATGACTGCTGCACGAGGCATGACTGAAACTAATAATCCTTCTAAGTACTGGTCAGTGACATAGAAACCAGGTGAGACTTATTCAACATGACCTAACTGAGGACCTAATGTTGCCAGATGAAAAAATCTACCTTGCAAGCGCAAACATGATGTGTGGAGGCTTTGTGATTTTTTAAAATTTGTTTGGAGTTTACTCCTAAACTCCAGCCTTCTTGCAATCTTTAGCTGTGCATCTCTGTTGGCACAACCTAATCAGACAACGTTATCATCATCAGCTCTCTACACTTGCCTCCATGAAGAATTTCCATTTTTATCGAAATTCATTGAAAAAAAATCTTCTGATTATTGAATTGAATTCAAATTTGGCTTTGTTATTCTACTATGATAAAAGAGTTTTTTCAGATTGTTAAAATGTACATCCTTTAAAACACCCGACTTTCTCATGACCACACTGCGGGTCACATAGGAACTTACTGCTTTAATTAGTAAGCAAACTATTCAAAGTGCTTAACTGTACTTTTTCCCAGTTTTTTTAAACATACTTTTTCTCCATATGAGTTTTGGAGTTTTTTGGGAGGTGTAATAAAAGCCTGGGAGCGCCAAAACAATTGGCAACAACAGTAAATTCCTCCTCCTGTCTTCTTTGGACACAGGAACTTGTTTTTTAAACACAATCTGTCTTTTTTATTAATTCCAATTGTTAACATGATAAATACAAAATATTAACTAATTTCATTAACTTTTAATTGTATAAAAACCGTTATTATCATCATCATTATTTTTTCGATTGCATTGATGCACTTTAGATTTGGGTGGGGCACAACTTTTCACATTTGCTTTTTAACCTCGTAGATCTAAATTGGCATATTTTCATAATTTCTTCGCTGACTGAAAAGCAACAGAGCAAAAACATTTGAAGGGATTTTAATAAAAGTTACAGCAGTGTTAAAATTATTTTGAATGGGAGTCAATGTCGCCAAATAAATGTCGAAGAGACACAGAGTTTAAAAGGCATTATGAAAAATCTAAAGAAAAAAAAAAAATTACAAGACATGACAATGCCCCTTAAAACACAATACAGGACAAACATTAATTTGATTTGCATGGATACAGATAAAGTTATGCAAAAGTTAAATAAAAAACAAAAACATGAAAGAAATATGAGGTTCAGTGAAAAAAATTATTTATGTCTGCATTTATTTTGGACTGGAAGGAAAAGAAAAACAAAAAAGGGGAAAAACATCCAACAATAGTGAAGATATTAATCACCAAATCCATCCAGACAAATGTACAGATTTGTCAAAAACCAAGATAAATGCATTTAAGATAGAACACTTAGTAAACAAAGGAGGTGGCAACTCCATTTTTCTAATACTTTGTGTGCAGCTTTGATTCTTGTCCCCAGGTGTTTACGCAACCAGTCACACCTTGAGCCACACGTGACCAAAACTGCTGAATAGGTCGACGTGTTAGGAAACGTTCTTTGAGTGACTCAAGTCACCCAAAGCGCTCACAGGATGGAGGCGTGTTCAGCGACTCATCTGGCCTTAATGGGCCTTATTGGTTTGATCCTTCAATCAGCTCCACTTGAAGCTTGAACTGTTTCCGACATG
This sequence comes from Brachyrhaphis roseni, assembly GCA_903066815.1. NCBI lineage: Eukaryota > Metazoa > Chordata > Actinopteri > Cyprinodontiformes > Poeciliidae > Brachyrhaphis > Brachyrhaphis roseni. Next base: position 176,764 of record CAEFZY010047403.1, on the reverse strand, counting down.
ATCAGAGCTGGAGAAATTTTTTAGCTGAGGAATAAAATGCCTTCAAAATCCAAATAAAATGCCTTCAAAATCAAAAAAGAAATAATTCCAGTTTTCTATTAGTTAAGCGTTTAAGATGAGTGGATAAAGTTACACCACAAATAATTGAACTGAGTCACACTTCTAACTTGTCTGTTCAACGCGCTTTGGTAATTATCACTCATCCAAACCACTTTAAACCCAATGCTGCACCTACTGAGCTCCTGGCACACATTTTCTAACTGCATAGTTAGCTAAATGAAGATGATAATGAAATGCAAATGACGGAGAGCTTCAGGGCATGAATGGGCTGTTTGGTTCACCCATTATTTGATCAAAAATAAAAGGAGCATAAGCTTTTTGGTTATTTATGGGCTAGATAATAGCTCAAAATCTGGACACGACATATAAAAGCTCTTCAGAATTGTTTTTATTTCTCACAGTTTGAAAACATTGGCGTGGGAGTTTGGTTTGACCATCTTCTGTCTTTATCTTTTCTTTATCTCAAAACATGTAGTTCTATTCTCTTTCCAGTTGCATTGCAGAAAATTATTCCGTTTTATTTTGAATCCATTCACTTTCATTCTTCAAGTGGAGCTTTGTATGGCGATAGTTCCTCTTTGATTGGCCTAAATGCTCGGCTATGCCCACATTTGTTGCCAAACCATCTGCCACAAAGCCGCGGTGACTCATCAGGGCAGCCTACGCTCCTTTTGAGGATCCATAATTTCCACAAGGTGCCTCCTGCTCTTTCTAACCACCACTTACTGCACCGTCCCCAGTGTTTTTGTGTGGCTGCGCCGTGAATCAATCACAGACCTGAGTATGTGGGCGCCATGTGCTGCAGATAAAAGAGCTGCCATTATCACAACCTCGGCTGTGAATGCACAGGTTTTGCTGTTTGTTTTCTGTTCTTTTCTATTCTTGTAGGCACACACAATACATGCATGTGTGAAAATGCACTGAGACACACACACCCCCACACACACTCTCTCTCTGTGTCCTGCCACCTATCAGAAGTTGATAATTGACACAAAGAGTGACAACAGTGTTTGTTCTGGTGCAGGCAGGGACAGATCCAGTGTCCAGACAGTGAACTGGATGCTCCTGCCTCCTGGAGTCACATGATCACATGTCGCACTGATACTCTTTTTTTTTTCCAACAATGCAGGGCAAGAGTCACGATTTTAGAGCAATACGTTGGTTTTGATAAATTTTTCTGCAGGTTTCAGTCAGATCTTTTTCTTATTTTATTTTTCTTATCTGTAAAACACAAACTAAAATAAAAAAGTTGAATAGTTGTCAAAGCATCACATAAAATAGGATAGTAGCATCAACAAGCATCCTGTGTCTCTCAGGTCCTGTGTCAGATCTTTACTAGATTCATTTTCCTTTATTCAAAGAAGGGACTTCCAGATATTTGATGTGATGTAGATACAATTTTAACCTTAACTTTTGACCATTCCCTGTTTTATATAGAGTGTGGGAGAAGAATTAACACCTGTTGACCTTTTCCACATTCTGTCATCTCACAACCACAAACATCAATGTGTTTCGTTGGGATTTTATGACGTGTCAAAAGAAAGTAGCGAATAACTGTGTAAGGTAAGGAAAATGATGCATAGGAAACCCATGGACCATATTTGTTTTTGCACCACTTATGTCAGGACTTATCGAGTTAAGACTTGGACAGAACTATTCTAACATATGAATACACTTTGATGTAAACCATTACATCAAATACATCACAATATTTGGGATTCTGCTGGAAGCAGAAAACTCACAATTGACATGTTTTTTTGTTTTTTTTTACAGGATCACCTCATATTAGCTCTATCCATCTAGAAGTGAACAAAGACTAGCTGCTCTCTCTCTGCCCCACAGCATGATGCTGCCACCGCCAAGTTTCACAGTGTTGATAATGTGTTCAGAGCAATGCACTGTTCCCCAAAAAAAGGTTGCACCAAAGTCTGGAAGAGGAATTCAATTGGTCTGATCTTACAAAACGTGGATAACATTCTGCTCACCTCTCACCAGCCCCACGGTGCTGACGTCAGAGTCTCTGCCTCACACTCTGCCTTTTGCCGTCTCAACCAGGGCGTGTCTGAGAAGTTATCTCCAAGCCTTCGTGGCAATGAAGTCTGGAACTGAACTGAATTGCACTTCTGACGTGCGCTGCTTCGCATGTGCAGCATGACTCTTTGATCATGTCTGGTGTCCGCTGCTTCCTCATTAGGCGTAGAAAATCTGGAAGTTAAGGTGTGGTCCTCCCCCTTTTATTCACTTCACTGTGAATAAAAGTCTTTTTAGAGTCCGCTAAATCTGTTTTTTATGTAGTATCTTATGGGGGAAAAAAAAGATAAAGATCATAATCAAAAGAATAAGTTTAGTTCCTTTGAATAATTGCTTTCTTCATAAGAAAGACCGTTGGTTTGATTTGATCCTCAGAAAGACCCCAGAGGGGAAGCAGCACCAGCAGCCTTGGACTTTAAAGCACCCAGGCTGCTCATAAATCCACACACACACAACTACTCGCGCGGACACACACATACACATACGTCCAGTGTGTGTATGTGCAAGTCTGCAACCATTTCCTCTAAGCTCAGCAGGTCATCTCTGTCGGTTTAACACTCGTCTCCTTTTCTGCCTGTGAAACACACTCAGAGGGAAACACCAACAGCAGCACAAGTTGAGCTGCTTTGTGAAACAGCCCCCAGGCTCTACATGAACCTTCATTCACTTTCCTCCAGCTCAAGCCTAATCAACTCGAAGGAAACCCAGAGACGAGAGGAAGGCAGGCCAGCTGCTGCTCATTGTTCAACAGCTGCTCAGAACATTTTGCTGAAAGGTGATTGGCTGTAACAGCCAGCGAGGATGACGATGATCACATGGCGCTACTTTGCTGTCTGAGTTTGTCCTGTCAGACTTGCGGCACACAGAGAAAGGCTGATAAATAAGCTTAAACAGAGAGTAAAAGACGAAGGAGCTGAAAACATGTAAGAAATTTTCCACTATTTGTGTGTGAAGAATAGTTTATCTCATCACATAGTCGCCCACCTTACAATGCAGGTGAATATGTGTTAATTATTGAGCTCAGAGGTGTCAGACGGGAGATTTTCTTACCTTTGGACGCAGACCTGCTGGCTTTCATCCCATGTTGCTACTCATTATCCTTAGCTCAGTTAACAAGTCCATCCAGCTCTAAAAGCCATGACCCACTTATTTTCAATTTCATGTTTTGTTTTACAGCTATGGGACACTATCGAAGTAAAGACAAGAGAGTTTTTACTCGATGCAAAAAGTTAAGACATATTTTAGAGAAATAATAACATTTTATACCATTGCCTCTGATGCTTTGCATTGTACCTGGAGATTTAAAACTCGGATGTAGCTGCTAACCCATGGACAAACATTCATTTGAACTCTCTACACACTATTATTGAGCTAATCTGAATAAAACTTTAGAAAAGTTAAAATCTTCAGCCTGTGTGTGTATATCTATAGTGATATTCAATAAATTAGAATACGTGTTCAGATGAGGTTTATTTATCAGATTAAGATTACTACTTTACATTAAAGCTACATTCCTGTATTAAAAATGAGCTAAAATAAAGCCTTTCAAACACTCATCTGTGTGCAAATGATTTATATAATGTGTTTCACTTAGTGTTCCTGACATAAATGGACTTAAACAATATTCAAATCTATTGGATGGGTCTGTATTTTGTCCTCATGCTAGTATAAAGTGCAGCATATCAAATTTTATTTTGAGAGCATTTCTGTGCCTCTTGGATCTAAATAAAGTAGCAAAACGAAAACAAAGTTTGCACATGTTGTATGAGGGAAACACATTGCGTCATTCCCAGTGAGATAAGGACTCATGTCATCGTCTTTTCATGGGAATCTGGTTGTGAGCATAACTTGCAGTGGCTGGTACAAACAGGGAAATGTTCAAGGTGAATCAGACGAGTAAACATCACATGGCTGGAAGTGTGATCAGCTTTCTGTTTTACTCCTCGTCACAGAGTGAAATTCAGAACCACTAGTAGTGGGTTCTAGAAGTTCAGGGAAGTTAAAATTTATCATCAAGAAGGAAAAATCAGCTAAGCGTCTCCTGAAGTTGGAATTTTGACTTGAAATTTAAATAAGTGAAACCCATTTATTTCAATGGAATTAATGGTCTTGCTGCATTCTAAATGACATCCAACAAAGGAAAAGTTCATGCTAGGAATGATGTCATCTGACCATTTCAACATTTTCTGAAGCTGATAATTGTCGATTTTTTAAATGTATTTGACTACTAATAGAGGGAGTTATCCTTTTTATCTTCATGCAAGACTATTTTTAGTGTGAATCTAGAAGCTCTACTGCACACAGCACATCTGAAAGATTTCAAAAAAGAGGAATGACATTAACTATCCTTCTGTTTGTGAACTTGTGAGGGAAGAAAATGCTTCTCTTTGACTGGAAGTTGGAAGGTCCTTGGAAGGAAGGCTTGAACGTAGCAGTAATGGAAAGAAAACATAGAGCCCTCTGAACTCTTTCAGCCCTCAAAACTCATATTTTAGCCCAAATCATTGTAGCTCAGTATGATAAGATGTCTTGGTGTGAGTAAGACCTAAAGTTGAATATGTTCTGACTGTTTTAAGGTTTAGTTCATAGCTGGGGGATAATTCCTTATGGCAGACACAGATTGTAATCAGTCCTCAGAAACAGAAGTATTAGATCCTGTCACTGCTGCAGTTTAAACATTTCTAAACTGCATGTTTTTCTACTCAATTTTGTCTGAGTCACCATCAGTAAGAGAAGCATTGGACTGTCATAACACCTTAAAAGTCAAATTGGGTTCAGTGCTTCCCAACTTTTATAGATGGAAAGAGAGTTGCTCCAATGCTTCATTGTTCATACTGTCACGATATAAAACTATAGTCATGATTAGAAATTAGAGTATAATCATGTTGCTTTATAGTACCATTTCTAATCATGACAGTATGAGGACTGAAATCTTGCAACTCTTTCAGGCGATGCTGAGCTGGGGGGATCTGGCAATGTGGAAACACATGGACACTGTGTGGTCATGGTGTTGAGTGAAAGGTCAGAGGAAAGCATCAATGAAGTCAGAAGTCTTTCAACCAATCCACCAAAGCGTGATAAGTCGAACTTTAAGTCACGCAAATTTAGAACAGTCTAGTATTTCATAAGGAAATAAATGCAAGAATGTATCCTGTCTGCTCAGGTGTCTCGCCTGATCCATGAAACGGGAGCCAAGCCTCGTGTTGGCAACCTCTACACCAGTCCAAACTGCTTTCCATACCCCCCTCTCAAATGTAAGTAAGTGATCGTACAAATCTCAGCTGTGACCGGGTCACATGTACGTCTGCAAAATGGGAAACTGGGTGTCATGTAGTGAAATTATGAGTAAAGACACTATTGAAAGCCTACACATTAATACGTCAGTCCATGAAATACCACGCTCTAATGAACTAAAAGCAGTTCTAACAGTTTTGCTCATACGTTCACGTCGCAGAGAGATTGAAGCTCGGAAGGAAAAGCAATTAACCTGATCACTTTCCCTGTTTTCCAAACCAAGCTTCTCAGTGTCCAAATCATCCAGTGATATGTGCACACACACGGCCTAAAATGCATGAGTCCCCACCGGCTAGCAGTCCCCCTTAGTCTAACGCGCTCAACATGTTGCGCAGGATGCGGTCAGATCATGTTGCGTTATAATACCATATACGATTACAGCAGGTGTCACAGAGAGCTGTGTGTGGGTGTTCATGCGTGTGTATGTGTGTATGCGTGTGCATGGCCTCATTAACCTGTTAAGGAGCCTCCAGGCAAAATATTTGTTCTTAACCAGCTGACCCAGTCAATCTTCTGTGCTGAACTAAACTTTGCATGTTTGGGATTAAAGTAACTTGCTGGGTGGAAAGGCTCCAGATCACATGCTGTTTCTCCACAGTAATGACACACTTGAGTGGCTCAAATATCTACTCAAATTATCACTTCATTGTTGATTAATCAACTTGTGGACACTTTTGCACTTTGTATCTTTCTGATCCTTCAGAGCATCATGTGTGCGTGCTCTCTTGTTTTTGATGTAGTGCTAGGATTGTCACCAACGACTGAGGGACCAGCAGTTCTCAAAGGGACCAAAGGTCAGTTCTGATAAGGGAGAGCGTCATATCTTGATGGGAAATTGGTTGAAGATAATGATCAAGCATTAACTGGAAATGTTTTCAGAATTTGAAAACAGGAAATGAAAACTAACAAACACGTATCAAAGCATACTAGGTGTAAATGTGTCATAGATAATTATAATTTTTTTTTCAGTGATATGGTATATAACATTTATTTACAGAACATAAAAATACACAAACGACAATTTTGTGATATTATGAAAAATCTTTTGATAGTTTTTTCTATTTTTATTGTGCCACCTATGCTACATTATCCAACTTTAAAAGTAAGATGCTGCAATAACCAGACACATTTTTTAAAGCATCTTTTGATTAATTTTCCTGCAGTTGATATTCTTAAATTTACACCTGCTTCCAGTTAGAGAACTTGAGTATAAATGAAGTCTAGCTTTTCTGAAGGAGGTGTTTTTTTGTTTTCTTTAGCTGCAGCTATACTTTGCAGCGAGGTAACAAAGAGCATCAACGGTAACATTACCGCAACTGTATATTTCCGAAGAGTTAATAAAAAAAAAAATGTGAAAAGTGGTTCAATAGTTTGAGAGGAACTCTGCACTGCAGGAATATGTGCCAACTACTTTCTGTGCTACATCTGACAACAGCCTCTTAGATCATCCATATGTCTGGGCTAAAAGGTAACATTGAAACAAAAAAGTATTTTTGCTGCAAAAAGCCTTGTGAAAGTGTGAAAATTATCTTTCAACACATTGCGGGAAAATGGATTTTGATTGGATGAAAATTACACTTTTGGTCATAATCCCAAACTATAAGTTTGGGATTATGTAGAACTCATATGTAGCACATGTAGTGCTAGCATTATGATATGGAGTTACTTGTTTTTTCAAATTGAATGAAATCATAAACAGTTCTAAGTATCAGTCAGTTTTGACCCACATCCTTCAGTATCTCTCTGTTAGGAGACGAAAAGGGATTTTGCCTGTCAAAATCACTTTGAGTCAAAGCATCCGTCAAAAATAACAAAACAATGATTTCATGACTGGAAAAATAAATCTTTTGAATAGTGTAACCAGAGTCCCAAACTAAGGCTGACAGAAAATCTGTAGCATCACCTGAAGAGGACTAGACAGAACTTCACAATCTGATAGACTTTGAAAGGTTTTACAAAGTAGAGCAGTCAAATATATCAACATTTAGCATCCTGACAGTTTTCAAGGTTCAACATTTGAACTTGGCTAAGTTAGTTATCTGTTCAAGGATTATTAGTCAAGTGTGTGTGAGTTTTCACTCACTAAATATGTTTGTCAGTGCAGGACGTCTACTTCTTTGTAGATGTTAAACATGTTGATGGAAATGACTCCCATTTAGGGATAGGATAGAAGCCGCTACAGATGAAAAGTTAAATATGTAAACATATCTGACTGCTGTTGGTTTTAGAGCATAAAAACTCACATGCTTGCACACAAACATGGTGGCATAAATAACCATGTACCAGCTTCTGCTTCTGACATCCCTTCACGGAAAATCAACCTCTCAGTTTACAGGGATCGTGTCTCATAACATTTCCAACCAATCCATTAGCTGCTGAGAGGAGATCAAAGGTCGCGTTTTCCATATAATCTTGCTTTTTTTTTTTCTTTCTTCACATTTAGCTGCTGTCACCTTCCATTTCAGCCTTTTCAGGGCATGGAGGTTGTTCAGGTTGTCGCATATGAGCAACGCTTCAAAACTGAAAAATTAGGTTTGAGACAAGTTGTGAGATGAGTTTCTTTACTTTAACAAAAGGTTCAGGCGGAGCCCTGATGTGAAAGACACACTGAAAGAAAGTATCAAAAAGTTGTTCAACTAAAAGTGTTTCACTGATTGCTATAGAAACATCTTAATCATAGGAGTAGAATGTAATAGAATAGAAATATCCTTTATTATTCCTTAGTACTAGGGATATTTTTGTTTTTGTGAGTGGATGTTTTTTTGTGATACGAAGTGCTGCTTTATTTTTAAAATTACAGACGCCTGCTTAGGGTTGTACTCCTGCAGGAAGGTGAATCTCTACCCAAGTCCCAGATCTTTTGGTCCCATTAAATCTGACTAGCCTCTTTGTTCCCAATTTCTGCTTTTTTCTGGTTACACATTTGTACAAGCCAGTTGTGTGGAGTGTACCACAGATTCTTCCACCAGAGGTATTGACCTCTGCACCTCATCCAGCCTTAAAATGGCTGTCTTGGTATTTGTGTTTTGGTTCTCATTTGAGTTTGGTTAGGTATTCTTAGATTTACCTCTCTTTTTATTAGTTATTTTCCCTGCTGTTCTCTTGGGTGTATTTTTCTGTGTTCATTATTCTTAACCTTTCCCTCTTAATTTGTATATAGATTTCTTCTATGTTTTCTCTGATAATAAGTCTGCCTTCAGTCCCCTGCATAGATTCTCCTCCCATTGCACTCTGTTGAACGTACTCACCTGGTCTCCAGGTCACAATCACATCACCTTGACCTCATTCACTCACTGCTGAATTCTTGCATTTTTCTGAAACGCCCATGCCCTGGCTCCTGCATGTTTTTGTGCTCTGTGACTTGTTTCATTATTTATGTGTTTTTTTTTCTTTTTCGTTGAATATTGCAATAGCAATATTGCAATAGCAATATTCATTAATATTAACTAACATTATCTTCACTATTCACTGTCTTTTCCACCATCACACCGACTACTCTTTTGGAGCCTTTTGATCTTTAAAGACTTTGAAGACTATAGCAGCTGCTGGCATGAAGTACAATTAAAGTCCTTCCAAATTACCAAGTGTCTTATTGGTGCACAAAGATTTGTTGCATGGCACCTGAAGTATTACATCATATTGCATCCAAGAAGTAATTTACAAATGCAATTATTATTATATTATTATATTAAAAGTGCACATTGCACAATCCCCTAAAGTATACTAAAATAAACTGAAATGTGTAGCTTCAACATAATCGCAAAAGATTTAGGATGTGAAGATTTTTGCACAGCTTGTATGTGACAAAAACCATGCAGACACCTGTCCATTTTATGTCAAGTGTTAACTAAATAAACTGACAGGTGAGCTGTGAGGTTCTGTAATAGCTGGACTTTTGCCACTGCACCAGAAGTCCAAAAATAACATTCCTGCTCAGGAGAAATAATTATATTTTCATTTACAGTTGCTTTATTACATTGCCATTTTGGCGCACATACTCGGATTCTCCCTACTTTGTTGCCTCCTGTTTGCTTTGTTTGTTATAGCGACCAGCAGAAAGTCCATCTGATTGTGTCTTTCATCAAATTAAGCGAGTCTCTTGGAAGAGGATGAGACAGGACATTGTAACACTCTTCATTAAGGAGAGCAGTTACTATTTATGTGGCGACGACAACTCTGCCTCTGAACCCATGGGAGAGACCATCCCCAATATCTGCACTCAATAATGGATACGGGTTGCTATTTATACAGCAGTCCCTCCGCACACTTCTATTTTCTCTCTGACTGTCACTTTGCCAGCTCTCATAATAATTATAGCTGTTGGCCATTATGAAAAAGCTGTTACAGAAAAAGTCAAGGACTCTGCAGAATGCATAAGCTGTTATTGAAGAGACTGAGGTGTGTAGGCGGCTCTAACCATGGAGCTGTGTCAAGATGCACTGTGAAGCTTCTGAGTTAGAGATAGAGAGTAATACATTGTTTTCCAAAGAGAACCCAGTCAAACTGCAGCAAAAATGTCTAGTTACAAACAATAGGAACCCATTTCATTGAGCAAATCAGATGAAAGACCTATCTCATTTGTTGATTTCAAGGCTTCTTGGTTCAATTCAGAGTGACTGCAAGAAAAGTCGAAATGATAAAACAGACCAATGCAAGACTAGGATTAAAATGTAACCATTGCTATTTTAGAAGCATAGTTCTTTCTGCATAATTAAAAGCTGACAAAGGTTTTTTTTTGAATGCAGTGATTCTTTCTTATTCAATTTACAACAAATAAATCAATACTCTTGCTAGCTGATCAAACTGTTTTGCCCATTTTTTCATTTCCATAAAAAAATAACATTTATGGGCGTGCCATGGTGGCGTAGAGGTTAACGCGACCCACATTTGGAGATCCAAAGAGTCTAAGGGTCTCAAAATACTTTAAAATCTGCCACTTCATTGTCTACAATTGGAGAAAATTCAAAGCAATGGTCAAAATATCCAACTCTGGTCATCCAAATAGGTTCATCCTGAAAGTAAACAGTGAGATGCTAAAATAATTCTGTAAAAACCCTTAAAAATGTCATTGTGGGGCCTTCAGGAGGCTTTTGCTGTGGTTGAAATGAAATGTCTGAAACATGGGGAAAAGACTACGTAATCTCTCCATATAACTCTCACTAGGAAGATAGATTTGTCCTTAAGAAAAACATGGTCAGAGTGAAGTTTGTCAGAAACAACGTGGACAAAAACAAGGACTTCTGAAACAATGTTTGTAATTTCAGATACGTCTAAAACTGAATTATATGGACACCAAAGCAGAAGAGATGTTTGACATAAATCTACAGTGACGCAGCATTAAAGGGAAAGAACCTCATATCAACAAAAAGGCATAGAGGTGTAAGTGTCATGTTTTGGTGGAGTTTGGCTGCAGTAAGACCTGACCACTGCACACAATGAATCTTCTTGAGGAAAATATGATATCAAAATAAAGTTGAAGCAGAACTGGACCCTATAACTTGAACATAGTCCAAACATACCAGTAAATCCACCAGAGAGTGGCTGAAAACTATGAAATGAAGCTGGGCTGAGTCAAACCACCGTTCTTTATCATTCTGAGAGCAGTGGGTTGACTTTATATGCAAGAAAGAACAATACAATGTTGACAATTTCTGTTATATTCAAATATTCAGAGCAGGAGAATGACGTTGACGGCACACAGCGTCCTCTGCTGGTTAAAACTAGAAACAACAGGAGTGCGCTACCTGACAACAGTTTTCTTTTAAATAAAGTTCGCTTTGTTTACTTTCTCAATCAAACATGGCCGCCTTAGCAACCGCTCTATTCGACAATGAACTGTTGACGGTACATTTTAACGAGCTACATTTCTTATTTTCTCTAAAACACAGACACTGTTGGTTAGTAGACATTAACAATTTTGCTAAACTGTCAGTGAGTGCTAACGTCAGGAAAGACATGAATATCTGTGAAAAAATGCATTTGTAGCCGTTCGTCATGATTTAAGTCAAGCATTTTGGGCAAACTACATGACGTTTAGGATAGTAGAATTTATTACGTTCGCTGTAATAGTCGTACGCTCATTTGTTTTTGTTGTTTTAAACTGAATTTAGGATGAGGAAGAGGCTTGTGTCCCCCCTACCACTGCGCCTTGCACGGTAAGGAAGCAGAAAAGGTTGAACAGGGAGGAAGTCGGTCGCTTTCTGCGGGAGGCGGAGAGGAACAGGAGGCTGTGAGTGAAATTTGCTTTAACTTTGGTAATACAGTGAAGGATAAATCAAATCACATACAGCTTAACGGATATATAAAAGAACCACCCAAAAACTGTTTATTTTATCCACCCAAAATTATTTAGTTTAATATTTTCTATATAAATTATAGTGTCTTAACTAGACTCAATATTTGATGGATGGACTGCTGTCTGTAATTTGGGAGCCTGTGTTCTTAAAGTTGACGTAGATTCATACCCTGTGACTTAGAAACACATTTAACAAGGAGTTGAAACAAGAAAACTCTCTATCCCTGCCCTATAAGTGTAACCGCTGACTTTAAAATCAGTTATTTGGCTTTTGCCTGACAGGATTGAAAAATTGGAGAAAGAGAGAGCCCTGACTGTTCTGTGGAGAAAGAATGCCTGGACAGATGTCATTGACGAACTTGAGGAGTATGAAAAAATACTACAGAAAGAAAGGTTTTCTCAAAGTAAGTAATTTATAGCTGATGTTCTTTACTGACATTAGGCATCTGTTTTACACTAGGGTGTGCAGTCAATGTGAAAGAGAATGGATTGCTCTTGTAAAGAAATAGATTTAACACTTTGGGAAGTAATAAAAAATGATATGTGTAATGATAAATGTGTGCTCATGATTAGAAATACTTCTAATTCAAGCAGCACTAACAGAAGATGACTGCTTTCTGAGCAAACTTGAACCTTCATTCCTTCTTTTATGAGCTTTCATTTATTCACAGCTCTCTTCAAATCTAACCATAATGTTAGATTTGAACATCTTAATTCATCTGATGTCTGAGTTTTAACCAAGCTGTTTCAATCGAACTTTAACCATTGGTCAAATATTGCCTGAAATTTGCTGTTTCTAACACAGACCTTCTTGACAATTGCAGAAATTCAAAGTCTTGCATCTTCTTATTTTTTAAATCATATCATACGTCATTTTGTGTTGAAGGTTTTAAATCCATACTGTATCCTCTATCAGCTCCTTCATCATGGCAAAGATTATGTGTGCAAGGGGTTTGAAGTAGATTGGTAAAACCATTCATCAGGAATAGTTCTGAATCTGAAGCTGCAATTTGTGTAGACCATGAATTTTAGTTTTGACGTTCATAAAGTATCTTCAATGTGCCTGAAACTTGCAGAAATCTGGTAAAGAAACCAGACTGTTTCAGTATGTTATTGTACAGTTTTAACTGAAATATAATATTATGGCTTTTCTTCAGAGGTGATCCTTCAGAAGCAGCTAGTGAAGATCAATAATGGCGTGAAGAAATTTCAGAAACACCTAACTGATGTCAAGCCGTCTCCTGATTGTAAGATTTTTGTTTCTTGATGTTAAAGAACCTGCAACTCGCTTGTTGTTGTCCATTACCTAGAAAAACTTATAGACATTCATTTTTTTGTCATTATTAATATCAATATTTTATTTGAGCTACTTTCTGAGTTGATATGTGAAATAATATTGCAAGTTAAATAATTTAGCCTCAGAATAAAATATGCAGTGTCAGTGATGTGAAAATTAGAGTCTTTTGGGACAGTTTGTTGATATTGTTTCTGCAATTTTGTTTGTATTTCCAGTGATTGAAAAACTTCAAGAAATAATGTTAGATGTGGAAGTGTCGATAAATGCTCTAAAGGAGGAGCAATGTTTACGGTAAAAAGATTTGCTAAACATTCATCTTTACACCACCTTAGCCTGGAAAATGGGGAAAAAAGACTTTTATGAATGATGTTATGTAACTGCATCCTTTACCATCTTTGGTAAATTAGTATGAAAGCCACAACATTCACTCATTCATATACACATATGAAAAGTCTGCATCTTATGAGAAACAAGTTTAAGTGGATCAAAGAATGTTGGGAAGTAGAGAAAATAGAAATAAAAAAAAAGCATAATTTATAGACTAAGATTATCTATAGTGAAATGAAATTATTATAAGGAATCAAAGCTTATGTTTCTTACTTACTCTCAGCTTTGAGGAATATTCAAAGGAGGAGCGGACGTGCAAGCAGGAAGTTGATGCTTATGACAAGAAGTTTGAAAACTGGAGTCTTCTTGTCAAGTCAAACCCTAAATTACCTGCAGTTTCTACTCTGAAGGTTTTCAATTTACACCATTATGTCTTTTCTTTGTTGTTTAACACTCACTTAAATAAGGAAAAGGGATGACGGGCTATTTTCCCTTCTGTTTTCTTTAAGGCCAACCCCTTCTACAAAGATCTCCCTGCCGAGGTCAAAGCTTTGGAGGATTTCCTGCAGAAGACTGGAGGGTCTCATGGAGGCTGGGACCAATTTGATCACCAAGCGTTCTTAAGAGTAAGGAATACAAAGTTGTTTTGTTAATTACTTATTTATTATTGTTGACAATTCTAGTGGGGCAGCTTTTTTGCTCTAACAATGACAGGTCTGGATGAAGCACGGTGGGCGGTCGTCATACAGGAAAGAGGCCAACCTCTACCTGCCGAGTAAAACACAGGAGGAGATCCAGCAACACGAGGACTGGCATCAGGAGCTGCTTTACCTGCAGGACAAAAAGAGAGAGGTGGAGAAATGTGGCAAAGCATGATGTTAGAGTTTAGAGGAAGTAAAAGCAGAACTTGTGAATGCAGTTGTTTGCACTGGATTTTATTTAGGGGTATCACAGAGAAATAAGCTTAATACACAAATTTACACCACACTTTTCAAAGTTTTATTTCTAGAAAAAAAAAAATCAAAAGTCATGTATTCTCCTCCATGCACGTCACAGTTAAGCACTACTTTTTTGTAAGTAATTAATTTCAACAACCTTCTTTTTTTCAGGGTTTGGTATGTGTCATGCATGAATCTTTGCATTACATGTATTTTGTCCAGTTTTAACAGTTTTCTTCCATCCCATCCAGGCTATTCAACGCTGGAAAATCAGTAAAGATAAAGAACGTCAGACGAGGATCCAAACTCAAGTGGAAATGGGGGAGGTACAAAGCAAAGAGAGGAAGGTCAAAAACTTGGCTGAGCAACAGCAGTGAGTATCAATAACTGAATAAATTCAGATCAGAAACTTTTCAAATTTGCCTCACAAAAGTTAAGTCATTTATGTTTTCAGGACTGAGGAGGAGAAAATGGAGATGGCACGGCGCCTGGAGGAATGGAAGAATAAGAAGAAACGAAAAGAGGAAGAAGAAGGAGAACAGAAACTGGCTGAGGAGATTCACAGGAGAAAACAAGAAAAGGTGCTTAGTGGTTCGTATTTTGCCATAGAAATTTTTTTTCTAACTATAGCACTGCTTTTCATAATCAAAATCACATAATACGAGGTTGCTTTACTGGGGCCCTCAGCAGATGCCTATTTTTAACAAAATGATCTCTGTTGATCAGGAGGAGCGCCGCCGCCAGCTGGAATTAAAGATGGCCCTTGAGGAGCAACTGCGATTGAAGCGTGAGAAAGAGGAGGAACAGGAGAAGAGAAAAAGGGAGAAGGAACAGAAGGAAAGGGAGGAGAAGCGAAGAGAGGCAACAAAAGTCATCAAAAGCTTCAGTGAAAGGGTACCAAGTTCTAAAGTCTTAGAAATACACAAAAACAAAAGATAAGGTGTAAGTTTGTCCTCTCAAATTCAGAGTTTCTCATTAAATTACTTGTAATAAAAAGCGTTCAGACAATAAACAGCAGGTTCCTTCGAGCTCAGCGAGAAGGCATGATATCACTTTACTTTGCACAATACATAGTTTGATTGCACCTTTGCAGGATCTTCACAAGGTGGAGGCAAAGCTTCATGACAGGCAACTGAGGGAAAAGGAGGAAGAGGAAAGACAGAGAAGAATCATAGCTAAGCTAAAGGAAAAGGTGCAGTGACCAGCCTGAATTATTTCAATCTAGATTTCAAAGATTTCAGTCATTAGTCTCAGAGAAATAATTTGGTTTTCTTCTTCAGATGGATGGTCATGTGAACAGAGACCCCTCCAGGCTGATTCGCCCCACTAAAGGATGGGAGGAAAGGATGAAACACAGTGAACCTTCAGGACAGGGACCCATGCTACAGATGTTTCACCGGTCTGGACCTGTAGACTTGACTTTAAGTTCTGATAGGTAACATTTAGGTAATTACGTTTTTTACTATTTTTATTCCAGAGCCATCCCCTCTTGGAGACAAGGGCTGTGATGTCACCATGAGCCGAGTCCTGCAATTTTCCACAGTTTCCAGAGCCTCTGTTTGACTTAAATCTTTTTTTGTTGTTTTGACGCTTTTGTTGAAATGGTAAAGCATTTCTAAATAAAATATTTTTTTTTCTATAAAGAAGACTTTGCCTGTGTGAACTGAAGACAGCACAGTTACGTTAAACAACCATGTCAGCAAAAAATCAGAAATAAAACAGTCACAACAGAAGCAGTTTTTGATCACAGAGTAAAAAAGAATAAACACGTAAATATCAAACTGCTGTAGTTGAACGAGATGCCATCTCTATGGGAGGTGAAGCTTGGTCACACAACAGATTAACCCAGATAAAAAAAGAAAGGCGTTGTGATGAGGCAGACAAAAAAGCTATTAATTTTTCCTTCACTCCCAGTAACAAATTATCACTGGGTTGATGTATGGCAAAAAATTACACTGAAATAGATTAAAGATTAAAGTCCAAGCAAAAAAACAACAACAACAACAAAAAAACCAATCTCGTTAACCTACCTATGAATTAATGGTAGCGATAGCGGTCAATATCACAAATCCAGTCCCCACAACGTTAACCCCCTACTCGAGGCTTTTATTTTGAAAAGCAAACGCACCGGAAAAGATTCCCCATAGGTGCGGAAACAAAGATGGCGGAAGAAGAGAACCAGTTTGAAGAATTTGAGCAGATAGACTTTTTGAGAGACCGACATGTCCGATTCTTCCAGAGGACCTTGCAGGTGTTACCTGAGCGGTACGCGTCGCTGGAAACAACCCGGTGGGTTCGCCAGGGGCCTCATGGGAGCTCTGGTTACTGTGGTTTGTTGGGGAACTGGACAGCAGTGGAGCTAGCTGTGATTCATTAGCCCTCAGTTAATTAAAGAAAACTCATCTTAGCCTTTATTTAACCATTCAGGTTTTCTGGGTATGATAATGCAGCAGCTTTTATGGCTGATGTAATAAGCCTGTTTCCAACTATGTCTATGTTAAGGTCTATCTTTCAGTTATATATGAGTTATAGCTCATTTTCAGCTTGGTTTTCATCTATAAAAATTAAGGGTTAAGCTGTAAAACACGTTCACACATTATATGGCACTTTATAAATGAGTACATTGTAAGATCTACTACTTTCATTTCAGGTTATCTATTTTATTCTTTGCCCTGTCGGGTCTGGATGTATTGGATGCCCTGGAGGTGGTGGACAGTAAAGTGATGATTGAGTGGATTTACTCACAACAAGTTCTTCCCACCCAGGATAGTAAGTGTTACTACTTTATAAAAATGTTATTTTCATTTAATTGCAACGACTTGAGATGAAATGAGTTGCAAAGTCGGTTTATGAAAAATACATTTCCGCCAGAAAACTTGCTTAGCCCGGTGACAGGGTGCTGGGCAGTCATTCATCCAGCGGCTCGTCTTGTTTTTGAGTTAAAAAATGTTTAAAGTTGACAGTAAATTTGAAAATATCATTTGGTAAGATTAACACTTGAACACCAACTATAAAGCTTTTTTTTTTTTAAAAAAGTAAACATTTTAAAAAGACTTAAGTAAGGAAAACTTAGCCTGGTGGGGCATAAGTAAAGCCCGGTGGCCCGCCAGGCTTATAATGCACTGGGGGAAACACTGTAAATGTATAGAGTGTGTAATTATTTTTCGTCATAGCTTAGTAACAACATCGATAATGTTATTCCATGCTTTGCTGAAAATGCTTTTCAGAGTAAAGAAGGCTGGAATTGCTCAGACGCCTACGAATTTGTTGCATTTCCTCAAAATTAATAAATTGGATAGATTCAAATGTGTTTTGGGAAAAATCTGTATTGTACCTCAGACTATCCACCTCTCTCCTGCCATCAGTGATGGCAGGAGAGGTGGATAGTCTGATTAGGGCGTCTTCTGCGGTAATGCAGAAGCTGCACAAAAAGTGAAATCTCTTAATTTTTCTTGTTGACCCTCACTTTTAGTGGTGAGATGTTGACCTTGACTGGAAGAACAGGATCCTGGAAGCATGCTGTGTAAATGAGCTTCATCCCAAATATTTCCAGGTGCAGTTTTTGATAACAGAGTATAAAAGAATGATTAAATATCAAAGTGTTGTCATTGAATGAGAAGCCAAGTAAGGGATTTCTGACATAGGGCTGCTTAGCTCCCTCATCTCAGTTTGGACTGCAGCCTCTGCTCCTCCACATTGATAGGAGTCAAATTACGGGATTCTGGCACTCTATACTTTTTTTGTGACCTATTTGGAGGTTTTTCTGGGCGTGTCCAGAAAAACGGCACTTTGAGAACTAGCTGGATCTAGACTCAGCCTGTAGTTTCCTTCTGACTTAAGAACCCGTTGGGTTTCCTCACTGTGAGTTGGAGAATGTCTCTGGGGAGTGGCATGTCTTCCCTTCAGCACCTGTCACCACATCGGCCAAATATGGATTTCACATTTTCTTTGTGATCTGGCTGGTGAATTTTAATATGAATCAGTTAAGGTTTTCTTTCGTTATATAAAAAATACAAGGAGAAAAAGAATTTCTGCTGATTATTTGTTCAAGGTAGTAGGGTTTTGAAGGAATTGGAAAATTAAGGACTTAAATTTCCATAATTTAAAATTCTTCTCCAACTTTTATCCGATTCTTGATAAAGGAAAAAAAAAAGTGCATTAAATATTAGCCTGTTGGTTGATGTGTTTAATGTCCAAAAATAGCGCAGGTTTTTAGTAAGGAATAATTATAATTTTTTATGAAGTGCTGATTCTACTTTAAGTTATTGTAACTTAATTTGTTTCACACTGAGGCAGTCGTCTTTGCATCCTCCGACTCGTCAAACTTTAAAGTCTGTCATGTTTCTTTTCCCACTCTGCAGATTTCCAGGCAGCTATTGGCCCTCAGTTGTCTGTGGATAACCCAGTGCATCCTTACAGCTGTTCATCAAAGAAAAGTTTGACTCTCAGGCTTTTAATGACTTGTTTTGGGACTGATATGTTATTTATTTATATATTTTTGCCTCCAACAAGCCACTCCATACCATCTGTTGAGATGCGCATTTCATTAATTATTGAAGACATCAATGGAGATGATGGAGGGATAGTCGTGCTTGATGGATTTCTGCCGCAGCCATATGTTGGGAGGCTGGCAGGCTTCTTCTCATTAGATCTGAGGAAAAAAAAAAAAAACAAGTTGAGAGACAAATGTGATTTACTAATGATTCATTAGTATGATAATCCCCTATTTAGCAAACTATTAAGACTTTCAGAAAGCATTTTGCTTACGTGGGATGTTAGTCTCCAGTAAAATGCAGGTGTTTGACTGAATTCATCTGTGTATACATGCAGGGGATCAACATCAGGGTTTCTGCATATGTTGGTGGAAGATAAAGTATTTACTTTTCCTTCAGTACAGAGGTTGGATGCCATATTTTTACCTAGCCTTGCATAAAGTCGGGTAGCAGGATGAGCTGTTGTAAAGCTGGTGTGTGATACATGAATATATTGGTCCATTCGTTGTTCAGTCATTGCATAGAAAATGTTAAAGCTTCTGTTATATTGTGCAGTTTGTCATTTTAATGTGGCTTGGTGTTTCTGTCATGGCCAGAAGGTGGCAGCAGAGCACTCCTCTTTTCCTATTGTATTGATGAGAACCTTTTCTGCAGGTCATAAGATGAACAGAAGGCGCTTTAAAACGTAAATCAGAAGACTAATTTAGTTTTTTTCCCCCCCTATCTCTTGTGCTGATATTTCCATCATTTCTGTCTGGCCCATTACAGAATCCAACCTGAACCGTGGAGGGTTTCGTGGATCAGCACATATTGGGATTCCTTACAGCACGAAGGTACTACCAGAATTGTTTTTCAGTTTGAGTACTGTGGCTTTTTGTCTTTTTTAAAAAAAATTCTCAGTAAATCCACTTTTTTCTATCATCAGTATCAGTTTCTTGAACCTTTATTGCTTCAGTAGAATGATGCAAATACCATACCATAGTGTAGCAGATGCTGTCTTGGTTGCTCAGTGGAAAATGTTGGACAAAGCGTCCAACAATTGTGAGTGCCAGCCTTGGAAAGCAACAGTGACCATTATCATGATGGGTATTATTAGAAATTAAAAAAAGAGAGAGAGATTTGCTTGTTTCTCTCAAAAATTAAACTAAACAGAGAAGAGTCTACTCTTCTACGCTTATATTATTTCCAAAATATTCTGTCTGTGTCTGCAGCCATCAGCTGCATCTCTAATTTCCCTCTCGGTTGTTGTCCTCAGGGTCCAGGTGTACTCCATCCGTACGACAGCGGCCATGTTGCCATGACCTACACCGGCCTGTGCTCACTGTTAATCCTTGGAGACGACCTGAGTCGGGTGAACAAAGAAGCCGTTCTGGCTGGTCTCAAAGTGCTGCAGCTCGATGACGGCAGGTTGGCGCACACTTTTGCTCACTTTTGCACCTAAATCCTTATTTAATGTGGCATTTTCACTCTGACTCAAAAGCACCCAAAGCCATTTGAACACAGATTTAACACGGTCTGACTATAGCTTGCATTTGAATGTTCTGTAGTTCAAAAGCAACTAAACATGTGATTTGAGACACAATCTCCTGTCCTGTAGTAGCTGGAGCAGCTGCATGCTTTAGTGTGCAGATGTTCATGACTTTTCTCCTAAATCTTTGCTGAGATCTTCCCAGAAACTCACTGATTATGATAAAATGTGCCAACATAGCAAGTAAGGATGTGTGTAGACTAAAGAAAATTAACCATTTCTTTTCCTCTGTTCTGACCTGAATGTTTACACCTCACTTCATGATGTTGTTCAAGCTCAAGCACAACTTTTTGTGTAACTTAGTGGCCTAATACACTGCTCTGCCATAAAAACTTTGTTCGAAAAACAAAACAAAGCAAAAGAAGTCCTGTGAGACGACTAAAAGGAAATTATCATTTATACCCTGCAGTTCAACATTGTAATGAAGAGAGAAGCAATTAGCAGCATTGCATCGTGGCATTTAAATTAAAACTTCATTAACTTTAAATAAAATCATTGCTCTTAATGTCGCTGTAATGATCCCAAATGTCCAGTCCTGGCAGAGCGCGGCCGCTGTTGATGGCGTTCTGGGATCGATCCCATCATCATTCCTTACAGCAGGTCTGTCCCAAAATGCCTGGCAGTGATTTTCCAGTCCAGAGGTTTTGTTTATAACCTCTGTTATGGTAATCAAATTGTTCCAGGGTCCCTGAGGTAGTCCCAGACAGTTACCCCATAAACAGCCTATTGTATCCTTGTCCTTTCTCTCCTTCTCTATTTTTTCTTTTCTTTTTTTTCATAATTAATTGTTTTTTAATATGATGTTGTCTTAAAAACCACACCATTATTCCACTCACTTGGAATAAAATCGTCTCATAATACTTGGCCGGTTAAAAAAACACACAATCTCTAAATTAGAGCTATGTGGGTTGGGTTTCATTTTGTTTGATAGATTTAACCAATACATTGTAGTTGGACACTTGTGGCTAATTATTTTATATGTTTGTATTTTTGTTAGTTTCACACCTGAATTATTGGTCCAAAATGCAGAAGTGTGCCAAGAGACATTGTACACCGACTAAAGTAGTTTTGAAACAGTCAGAACATAAATCTGAAAGCATGAAACCAGAACCCAGACAGTTTTTTTTTTGGTTTTTTGAATGTAATTCTGCTTTTTTTTTTGTCTGGCTTTCAGTTTCTATGCCGTGCCAGAAGGAAGTGAGAATGACATCCGGTTTATCTACTGTGCAGCTAGTATCTGTTACATGCTGGATGACTGGTCAGGCATGGACATCCAGAAAGCCATTGAGTACATCCGGGGAAGTTTGGTGAGTGAGTGTTGAGAGGAAACATGTGAAGCTTCTGATCCTCCTTCAGTGGCTAAAAGTAACAAGATGATTCTGATGTGAACGCTCCCACAGTGGGCAATAACCATTCTTTTCTGCAACATAAGAAGTGAAATTAAAATAAACACAGCCCACGTACTGTTACGAGGTGTCAGTTCATTTACAGACAGTTCATTTATAATAATTAGAGAAGATAGAGTAATGTGTCAGTCTTAAGGCTGCAGTGAAGGCTTTTTTCTGCATCAGTTAAAAAGAATAAAAACTGTCATTTTCCCAACTTTATCCGCTCTGTTTGCATTTCTGGGCGTTAGACACATCAAAGCGCAGTGTTTTCTCTTTCTCCTGAGCTGCACACGTCACCTGGGAAACTTCAGCGTGTATCGAGTTTAACATTTCAGAGTCTGTGTTGTTTTATGGGTGTGTTCGTATCATGCTTATTCGTATCTCTTCATGTCCTTTCGACATGAATAGATACACACCGAAAGTCAGAAAATAAGTTTAGTTTGGTTTAGAAAAGTCATTTAAAGTGTGACCTTAAAGCTTACTTTGGTAAAACAGAAACTGTCTTACATGTAGAAATGAATGCATGCAGTAGCCATTTTTGCTTTAGTCTCATCAGAGCAGGATCAGGCTGGGAATTATTTGTTCTTCCCAGTTGACTACCACCTCTAGCTTAGCTTGTATGTTTTGTCTGAAAATGTACAAAATAAACTCCCGCAGACTGTTTGTGCTTCTTTTGTTATTGTATGTGTCCTGTTTTAACAAAAAGCCTGTTTAAACAGATAACAGTCATGTATTGTCAATGCAGTAATCTACAAATGGGTCATCAGTTTCTCAGAGATGGCATTGTCTAATTTTTTTCAAACAAAAGTAAATGTGAGGGTGAGGAAGTGGCTGTATGTGATGCATCTTGTGACAAGTGCAATGTGTGGGAATCTTTGCCAACCATATCTATTCCTTTGTTTGGTTTGGGGATTTTTGTCTTGCTTTTTTTTTTTGAGAAGTAAAGTATGAAATGAAAAAAATACAGTGTGATGTTATGTACTACAGACTCAGGTGTTGAACTCTTCAGCTCTCTGTGATTACATATCTCATTTTAGTTAGAGATGCAACAATCGGCTGGCTAGAAAAAGTCTACCATTTTTTCCTTCTTTGAACTGAGGATCAAATACTGCAGCATCTCAATGTTCTTCCTGTTAATTAAATAGATCAAAACTTAGGCTGTTTGTAATAGAAGTTCAATCAACAGTCAACAATATTTAATCCACTTTCAAATTCAGATAATTCATTAGTCAGATAAAGTTCAAGGTTTTTGAATCAAGTACAAAATTACTATATTTATCTCGGAATGTGTTATGGTTAAAATTATCCTAATCAGAGTCGATCAAAATTGCAGTCAGCATGTTGGAGTTTAAAGAAACCAAAAATCTGCATCTGACCTGTGCGTCTTTAAAAACAATACCTCACATTTTTATTTGTAGTAATTTTTTAAGATATAATTTTGTTCTGGTGTGGAGTCTTAACATGGTATGCTGCTGTGTTGTTCTTCCTCTTGATTTGTGTGCACATCAATTATTATTGATTAAAATATAATTTCTACATTTATTTTCTCCATAGTCGTATGACAATGCATTTGGCCAAGGAGCGGGGAGAGAGTCTCATGGTGAGTGCAAATATGTTACATGTTATAAATGTAAAGTCCTAATAAGTTTAAATAGGTAGAAGAAAGGACACACACTGTTGCAAAAACAAATACATTCTGAATAAATTTGGTAATTTAAATACATTTTTGGTTTTATTTCTTTGGTTATTTTTTACTACAAATTATTCAGAACACATTATAACCAATATGTTGGGGATTATACTTGTAAAAGGCAAGAAAAAACAGCTTATAAAGGATTAACTCTACAGATCCGTTGCTATAGATACAGCACATTGTTTTCAATCATTCGTCCCCCACTCCAATTAGACCTTGTTTTTCTTTTATGAAAGCTTTCACGCGACACAACAAAAGTACTTAGCAACATATCTGCATGACCTTGGGTGTACAGAGAAGATGAAATTCCTGCCAGCTCTGATGTGCTCTTAAAACACACATAAAAAAA
The DNA here is from genome assembly GCA_903066815.1 of Brachyrhaphis roseni. Lineage (NCBI taxonomy): Eukaryota > Metazoa > Chordata > Actinopteri > Cyprinodontiformes > Poeciliidae > Brachyrhaphis > Brachyrhaphis roseni. The sequence continues at coordinate 153,071 of CAEFZY010047403.1, read as the reverse complement.
AATTGCAACTGCTCCAAGGGGCAAATTTTATTGGATCTAAGTGATTTTCTTCTCGCTTTGAATTCAAGTTCTGTGATGAAAGGCTTCGGTGAGACTGTGCTGAGCCTACAAACTCTCCAAAGGGCTGATTACAAATCAGAAGCGATGCTTAGTCGAGGCCCATTACCGGTCTACCCTTGAGGTGTGTGTGCTTGTTCAGTGCCAGGACCTCCCAGCATTGCTTTGAATGTGCACAAGCACATTTTTTTAGGACGTTATGTCTGTGCAGTTATGTAGGTGAAACATGAAATTATAGAACCTCATGGGTCTGGGCAAGAGACTGCATTTATGTATCCGATTTCAGTCCTTAGTGTATATTTAGGACTTTTTTTTGTTGTTTTATCCAACTTCACTGATCCCAACACTGATATCCATGGATGATGTTTCTTCATGCCTGAAGGAAGCTGATTTTAGAAAAACAAATTATCTGCAGCCACCAGGTGTTCACCCCTCACTTTAAGCTTTGAGTAGAAACAATCCTTCAAGTGGATGTTCAGTTTATTGCAAAGACATGTCTCCACATCTTTCTACATTCTTATTAAATATGTTGTTGTAATTTTCATGTAAGGGTGAGGTTAGGACCTCAGCATTAAATTGAAATAAAAAAAAATAATAATAAAGTTTACTTCCAGTGATCGTGAACAAGAATGCATAATGTGGCAAAAGCAGAAGAAGTAAGAACACTTATGTTGGGTTGAAGTAAAAATGATTTGTTTGACACGTCACTATTTGACCGACCATTAATCAGAAAATCGGAAAAGTCTGAGAAATCATTAGAGATTTAAATGTGTAAAGCTGCACTTTCAATGTAATCTGTAGATTTGCACAAGTTGGGAAAAGTTATCAGGAGTCACTTGTTAAAAAACTGCTGATTTCCAAGAGCAAAGTTACTGAAATGTGGCATCGACTTGGGTACATCCTGGAAAAGAGTCCAAACTGTTCATTGGATAAATGGGTTTGGTAGGTTTGGGACCAACCCAGGAACAACGCAATGCTCAAGTTTCCATGAACTCAAAACTGCCAGAATGTCGTTTTCAAGTAAAGCAAGTTTTACTTCCCCTTGGAGTCAGAGCTTTATAGCTTGATTAGCTAATCATCGAGCTATTACGCCACAATGACAAGAAGTATGTTTGACAATTGAAAGTGGGGTGTTAAAACCTACTAACCCTGTACCAGTGATGGCAGCATCAGGTTGTGACAACAATAAACAACAGACTTTGACACTGGGCGCATCAACAGCACAATAGACCCAACACGCATCTAAATTGGCCTTTGAAGAGATAAGAAATGCAAATATTAACTACCTAAGAAGTTTCCATCCCGAAAGCAACATCCCAAAGTTTTATGGAAATTAATAGAGAATGATTCAAAGCCTGTTGTGTTCCAGGAAACAAGCTGATTTAAATGAGTCTTGCCTTAAGGATTGATCAAAATTTCCAGCCTGAATTATACCAGAAGCTTGTTGATGACAAGTGGAAAAAAATGGTGATTATATGTATTAGGGGTTTTGTGTAGAGTTTCGACTTCATGTAGATGAAAGAAACTAATCCCTAAATTTGAGTTTGCTGATCCCAACTCTTGTTTTTAGAACGCCTTAAAGTTGCATTTGTATAATTATTGTAATTATTAAAGACTGAGATACTAATACCCATAGTGAGCAGATGTGCGACCCAGACTGCAGCTGTATGTGATAACTCGGTGACCCGTATGCCAGGTGGTTGGACGTACTGTGCCATAGCCTCGCTGTGCCTGATGGGCCGGCTGGACGAGGCTCTGAGTTCGCGCGAGCTGGACAGGATCCGGCGCTGGTGCATCATGAGGCAGCAGAGCGGCTTCCACGGACGTCCCAACAAACCTGTGGATACGTGCTACTCCTTCTGGGTGGGAGCTACACTGGAGGTAGCAAACACTGAAATGTCTTCCTTCTTCATCACATAATAAATCAATGACTGCTGTGTCTTACACTCTTTACAAAAGAGTAAATTTACAGAAACAAGTTTGAGGTTTAAGCAGCCTTAAACTCCAAAGTTTAAGGTTGCTTTGGAGATTTGTTGAAACTAAAAGATTCTGCTGTTATCAGTCTATAAATCCATTAATGTTTGATGTCCTTTTGGAGATAACCTTTTAATTTACTGATGGATTCAAAACTACGCCTATGAAAGATGTCTGAGAAAAATATAAACAATTCTGGAAATCGGTATCAGTCAAGAAAATCCTGATTGGTACGTCTGTAGTTCTTAAAATATTTTCTCATTTGATGGATTTTGTATTTTTCTCCAGCTCCTGGATGTGTTCCAGTTCACACACTTTGAGAAAAACAGGAGCTTCATTCTGTCCACGCAGGATCGTTTGGTCGGCGGCTTCGCCAAGTGGCCTGACAGCCATCCAGGTAAATGATGCCACTTGACTTCTACCGCCTTCAGTAGAAACGCCATGCTGTAGTGTTTTTTGTTTTTTTTGTGGTGGTTGCATCCATAAAATAGAAATGCCTGGTGTTTTTATAGTGCAGTAACAACCACAGGAGCAAAGCAGGCACTGAATGGCATGTTTAATGACTGTGTAGCGCTTCCTATTCATTCTCCTGTAGCTTCAAAGATCTCACATTAGGGACAAAAACATTGTGGCTCTAAGCAGTTTCAGTTCATTTATTTTCCTCTCTTTGAGCAGAACAGTTTGCGCCTCATCTTCCACAGGTGCAGTGAAACAGGGTGGAGCTGTGGTGGCCAGTTTTACTTCAGATCAATGGGAAAAGAATCTCCTGTAACCCTAAACTTCGGTAGTCGTGTTCTTGCCTGCCCTCATGCTGGGTAATTGATGAGGCGATTGTTTATAGGTAGCCTGAGGAAACGGCAGACGGAGCTCCTCGTGTTACCACAAACAGACAGGAGGACAGTGTTCAGGAGGGACAGACAGGACTTAGGCTTGTGAATGTAAATGAATAAAAGAGTTTCATGGAAGAAGGAAACAATAGTGAACTAATGTTTCCATCACAGTGGGAACTGGTTCAGGGCAACAGGGTTGGTTACTTGGATGTGGGACAATGGATGCAGACCTGCATCAAAATGATTCTAGATTTGTTTTTTTCTGTGTGTTTTGTTGCTAGGAGATTCTTTATTCTATGTTAAAATCTAGAATAAGAGACTAGAAATTGCAATTGGAGAGACTGGTGTAGATTCACAGTCATCCAAGACGTCACAGAAGGCAGCCAGACTTCTTCTCTTGTTTCTTGATTCGCCTCACATCCAAAGTTTCTGTAACGTCTTGAAGACAAAGAGTGTGAAACAAAGAAAATTCACGTAATATTTGAATGTCTAGCATTTACTCCTCATTCTATTATACAAAAGCTAAATTAATTTATCAAGAGATACTTTTGTTTGCTTTGCCGTTCCAAAACTTATTTTCCTCATTGAATGTTTTTGTTTTTAAGTTACTGACAAGAAACTGTGAGAAGGTCTCGTAAGGATTGGTAGATTTGAGAACATTTATTATTTGCACTAAGATAAAAAAAAAAACCCCATAAAAGACAAGTGTAGAACCTGGAGAGTTTTAACAACAAAGTAGATTTTCAAACAAGATGGTACCTGTCTGATGTGTTGCTATATCTGAAGGAAAATTACAACGAGTCAGAGGTGAGATGGCAGATAAATGTTTTGCTTTGCTCTTACATGGCTGGCTGCAAAGATGCAAAAGAGGAGAGGAGCATAAATACAGACTAAACATCCTTTTACTGACACAACTCATTAATAGCCACAGTTTTTTAAAACTTTTTTTTTTGTTTCCCCACCAGGGGGCTTTTTGCGGGCTCTAGTGTCCCTTATTTGACAGGAGGCTGACAGGAAGGGGGTTATAAGAGGGGGGAAGGCATGCTGCAAATATCGGGTCCGGGAGTCAAACCTGCTACAGCCGCGTTGAGGATTCAAGGCCTCCAAATGTGGGTCGCGCTAACCCCTACGCCACCACAGCACGCCCACACTTTTTTAAAACTTGGTGTTTATATGATTGTTGATAATGATGACTAACTTTAGCCAAAATTTGGCTAAAAGCCTGTTTGGCTGCCGATGCTATTTATAGACTAGAGTGACTTAAAAAAAAAAAGTCAGATTAATGAAAGCCAGACACTTATAAGCCATCACATCCGTGTTGAAATCACCCCTTTGCTGCTAAGTTTTTGACCGCTCAGGAGGGTAACCTCAAGTTTTAGGCTGCCAGTTTTCAAGTAGGTGTGAAGTGGAGGGTGGAACAAGAAGCCCTTCATTCTATCCAAGCACTCTGCAGCCACTTGATTGTTTCACATTACTTGCTTCTCCTGTGTCAGTCGTTTATTGCAGGATGTGGCTGGCTCACTGTATCTCCATAAGGTAACTCTTAAAAGCATCTCAATGTTAAACATGGATTGAAAGTCGCTGTGATATTAAGGCCTTTTGAAACCACATTCTCATTGGTATAACTTTGAGTCTGAGTCCTGATGGGTGAAGCTAATGGTTCTGTGATTGATTCTAACTTCTCTGTCCAATCATCTGTCGTTTCATTATAATTCAATTACTGCTCCACTTACTGGCCTGTGGAGCTTTTATCCTCGTCCCGAGGGAGTGAGAGACGCTCCTATGGGCAAAGCAGCGTGCATTATTCACGTGTTCTTAAAGGTTCATCACGACAAGCATACAAACCTTCGGACAGCTGAAGGGTCCAATGAGTTTATAGATTGAATCAGTCAGTAAACATCCATTCTAAGTACTAGCTCTGTCACATTCATGTGCTTCTGCTGGGACTCCTGTTATCAGCTCTGACCTGGTTTCTCCCTTTTGTCCGTGGTTTCGTCTCTCCAGACCCTCTTCACGCCTACTTGGGGCTGTGTGGCCTGTCTCTGATCGGAGAGCCTGACCTAAGGAAGGTCCACCCAGCTCTTAACATCACCCAGAGAGCCTTTCAGCACCTCCAGCAGCTGCAGCAGACATGGAGGGACAACGCCGGCAGCTGCGTCGGACAGCAGTGAAAGCAGGACGATTTACTGCGCTAACTCTGGAGCAGACGCCGTCTGTCGGTCACCGGTCGAAGGCGGCTGGATTTCTGCCGCGTCTCAGAGATATTTGGCTGCTCAAGAAGTTTGAATTGTTTGGAATTGCGAGGATTTAAACACTTGAGGACCTCATTTAAAGTCCATCTAAAGCAACTTATTTGTTGAGCAATACACGCCACACCTCTTTGCTGCCTTTTAAAAAAAAGAAAACAAAAAACAAGTAGTTGTTAATAAAGTTATGCGGTGCAATTTGTGAAAATACAATATAATAATGTGCCAGAAAGTGTAATTCACTGGAGACTTGAACAAACGTCAGATGCCTCCATCTTTACTTTATGGCCTTTTTATTTTTACTTATGACACTTTTCTTCAAAGATGTATTGCTTTACTTCCTTTTCTCTGCTTTGCTAACCTGCCTGGCGCTTCCGTCCGCACGTAGCTGCTGAATGTTTTTAACCTCTCATGATGCATCAGGTCTTAATGGGTCATGACTTCTGCTCCTCAGTTTGAAATCTGATACCATCCCTAAAGCTTTACTCCCTAAAGCTTCTCGCTGCAACGTTCTCCAGTTTCACCACTGCTGGCTTTAGTTTTTCAGAGCTCAAGAGATTAAAATAAAAATGGAACTGCTCGGGTGACATTTGAAATGGGGCTAAATGTACCTCAGTTGCTGATTAGTTACGAATTTTAAGAAGATTATGGAATTGGTTTCACTTGAAGCCTTTTTATGGGGATTTTATCTGACAGACCACACCCTGCGTGGCTCGTAATTATGCAATGGAAGGAAAATTGTGCAATGTTTTCAATATTTTTTCAGAAATCTAAAGTATGGAGCATTTCTTTGTGTTCTGTTTGTTTAGTTCCTCTTTGGAAAATGGGTGAATTTTCTTTATATTTCATGAAGAGCACCTATAAACATTGGGTTCTCCATTGGATGTAATTCTGGACTTTGACTGGGCCATTTTAGCAGATCAAAACGCTGTGTTCTAACACATGTAATTGCACCTCTAGCTCTAGTGTGCTTGGGGTTATTTTCCTCCTCCTCTCCCCAAGTCTAAAGAGTTTTGCTGCCAACAAGAGTCTTTCATCAACCCTGACTAGTTTTATTCCTAGTGAAAATGAAGCTTCCCACCACCTTGTTTAAAGTTGGGAAAACTGTGTTGGGGTTTAGGGTTGGGTTTCCATCACATGTCGCCTTTTGCTTGTGAGCCTAAAAGTTTTGGTCTCATCCGACCAGAGCCTTTTCTTCCACATGCTTGCTTTGTGTCAAACTCCAAACATGGCTTCTTCTGTGAGGATCACACACGTCAGGAGGACAAGCTCATACTTTTAATGTCAGCAGATTGTCTCACCTGAGCAGTGGTGTCCCTGCAGCTCCTCCAGAATTACCCTGGGCCTCTTGGTCCAGGATTATTCTCTCCTGTTAGTAATTTTTTATTTTATTTTATTTTTTTAATTTAGTTACTTTTGCAGTATATTTTATTTAGGGTGTCATAATTCAGATTTTTCTTTTTATATATATATAATTTTGAAAACCGTGTAATTTTCCTTCCAATCCGTTAAAGTTTGGTTGTAATGCAAAAATTGTAAAAACAAAAAAGAATTAAGGAGTACGACTAATTTTGTCAAGCGCTGTAAATCTCCCCTCTTGAATTAAAAACAAATCTCCTCTTATAAGCAGCAGCGTGTTAGGGAGGCTCCTCATGGCATCCAGCTGGAAACCAATGGAGACATTAGACAATGGCATCATAACCAGAGGAAACGGTTCTTTGAACTGTTTATTCGTAACTCCAGAAAGGATGCAGGATGAAATAAAGAACAATGGCCATGACCGTACCTCCATATGTCAGGAAGCAGAAACGGTTTTTGTCCTTCATGTTCCCTTCTCAGCTGTTGATCGCTATCAGAACCGACTGCCTGTTAGAAGGACTTCTGGCTTTACTTTCAGTTCATTCAGACTTCTACGCAGGTGTTTGAGCTGAGGTCCAAAATGGCGATCATGACCTGGCAAAGAGAGTCTTTCCACCTTTTGCCTTTACATCAGTCGTCTGTCTTGCAGCAAGAAAAACATTTCCAGCTTTCACACATCGCTGCTTGAAGTAACACCTTTTTTTATTTATTTTTTTTATAATGAGGCCACAGTGTGAGGTAACACCTGCTCCCCGAGTTGACACGTGATGAGATGCTTTGAAAGCATGTCAGAAACACAGCTGCCCGTCTGCTGCCTGCGATGTTTACCTGCAGCTCTTCTCTGTGTGCAGACGCGCCTGTGACTGCATTTAGAAGTCACACTGAGGCTGGCTCTGCTATCAGGGAAAAACAGGGGAGAAGATGTGAGGAGAGCTGGATGAATAAGTAACATGAGCCATCTATTATTAAAAGTAAGCTGTCAGGCTGGATTCAGCTCTTTGAATCCAGACCTAATCCTCGGCTTTGGTGTGAAAACAATAGGATTCTTAACTAATGTGCGGTATTGTTTATTTTGCACTGATCTGAAACAATTTCTCTTTCTCAAATAATGTTACCATTTTCTTATTATATATACATAATATATAGAAACCATTACCACAAAATGCTTTGACATTTTTTAAAATGTTGCTGAAATGTGTGGATTTTTTGTATTCTAACACTCTAACATTGTGTTTTCTTTATATGCTATAAGCCTGTTCTCTTTAGTTGAATATAAAGCTAACTGGAGGACTGTAAGTAATCAGTTTTCTTCTTGGTTTCCTACCAAAATGATCCAGTTTGGCTTTTATTTGTCTGTGTACATAGATGAAGTCACATGGTGAAGCCACTTTCTCCAGCTTGCCTCCTTATTGTGCCTAATGGATTGTTTTCCGTCGCTGCTCTCTGAATGCTTGGCTTTCGTTTGCTTCTCCTATTGCCTAATTTAGATTTTGCTTGGATCCTTCTATGAAAAATGACAGTGAATATCAAGTTAACCTACAAAGGAAGAGGGAAGTGTAACCTGGATATTTGTTTAGATTCTACAGGACAATATGTGTTGTTTACATGTCTGACGATTAGATATAAGTAGGCTACTTTCTGATTGGTATCGTCCAGAAATATGTTAGGATTTATTTTGACATTGACTCTGAGTGGCACTTACCAGTTCTAATATTTTAGCTCATATTACACATCAGATGAGCCCCTCAGTTCCAGCAGCATGTAATACAGACAGCACTGCTTTGTGCTTCCAAAAGCTGTGAAAAGATTGTCCAAGAGATGCAGCCAAAACACCACATGCCGTTTTACGAAGCACTACTATACATATTGTAACGATAAATCATGTAACAAAAAAAAAAAAATGGAGTTTATTTTTTCTATGCTTTATAGAAATGCTGTTGTAGATAGATGTAAATGTCTATAAAGATGCGACTTCTGCTGGGGATGTGACCAGAAAGTCTTTACATCAGAAGATCTGGACCTGCAGGTGTTGGTGTGTGACGTGTTCTTGAAGTGCAGCTTTTCGAGTTTGGACTAAAGCTGATTCTCGCTTGGCACGGAAATTGTATTTATGGTTAATAAAACGTGTACTAACTTTACATTTGTGTGCATTTTGTGTTATCAAGTGGTGCCTTGGAAAAGTAAATCCCTCATGATGCGACCACAAAACACAAAACGTTTTATCGGAATATTTAGTGATGGACCAAAATGGATGGAAAGGTATAAACTGATTTCAAAATAATCGCCGCTTCATGATGCTGCCACTGCTGTGGTTCACTATGGGGGTGGTGTTCAAGGTGTAGTTTCATCTAACCGCAGCACCTTCCTCTGCATGGTTTATGCCAAACAGACCATTTGATGCTTCAGGCTTTTTTTTTTTTAACAATTACTTTTTTCCAAAATTATTGCCACACATAATTTTGTGGCAATAAAAATTATTGCCACAATATTTTTATTTTTTATTACTGGTTGATGAAAACTGTTACAAAAATGTTGCTTGAAAAATGAACACTGGTCTTGTCAGCAGATTCTCCCACCTCCAGAGTTGCCATGGTGATCATGGCTGCTTCTCCCAACTCCCGAGCTGTGAGTTAGGAGGAGCTCAATGGGTGTGAATACTTTTGCAAAGCGTTGTATTTGTCTTGGTTCCTCTTGTAGGATGTAACCATTCGAAGCACAAAGATGTGCAACCGAATCTACCTTTTTGTTTGCCGTAACAAAAGCTCAGGAGCTCCTCACATACCGGGCCAGTCCAGGTACAGAGCGCTCCTATTCAAGTTATCTGTATGCAACGAAGAGAGAAAAGAAGGAAAAAAAACAGCCCTGATGATCTTGCTGATCCTCATTTTTTACATTTATTTAATAAAGTTAGCTCTACTTTATCTTAACATACACCAACACAAAAAAGCGAGGATTAGTTACTAAAATAAAATGCTCAGAAGTCAAACAGATAAAAGAAATGCTTTGGAAACTTGGGGATCCACATGGGAGGAAAATTTTAACTTTTCCAGCAGAAGACAAAAAAAACCAACCTGCTAATCTGAGCTGCTAACTGAATGCATGAAGAAGTTTTCGTCTTCAGGTCTGCTTTGCTTTTCTACTCGACTTCTCAGTGGATTTTGATAAGGCAAATGCTGCCCACTGAAATGTTGTTGGTCACATGCTTTGAATGTTTTTTCTTGTAATCAGACAATTAAAGAAAACTTGGGGGAAAAAAATGTAAATAATTTTTTACAGTTAGGAAATGGGCATAACATATGTAAAGAATCTGAAATGGCAATCATCGTGTCACCTTTTTGAATAGCCAGTGTTAATTTTCAAATTGGATAAATAGCAAAACAAAGTAGAAATGTATCCATTTTTCAACAGCCACCACACAGATCTGTCTCCAGACACAAAGCTAATGCGTTTTAGAAAGAGAGACAGAGCTTGGGGACATTTAGGGAAAGGAAACAAAACTAAAACATACGAGTCGATGGGACCAACCTATTCTGTTGCTCAAAGTGGGATATTTCATAAGTACAACTTATAAAAAAGTATTAATAAATATCCTGTATAAATCAAGAGCTCAGCATCTAAAACTGATGATACTCCAAAGAGTAAACAGAACAAACCTCGACTTCTCTAGATTTTAAAACGGCTGTATGAAGCCCGGTGACTCGACTTTTTTTCTATTTTTAAACCTTGAGATGAAAACTGGTTTGCATTTTTCCCGATCTGCTTCATTTGCCTCTCATTTTCCTGCCATGTGGAGCGTTATGGTCTTTCTTCGTTACTAGGTCAGTGAGTAAGACCTAATTAAAATCTGTGAAAGGGAGGGGGGGCTTCGCTGGATCTCACATGCTGAGCCTCATCCCGCCTGGGAGCCGAACTGAACAGACTCTGACTCCACTGCCGCCACTGACAGTAATGTGAGACGAAAGTGGCACTGAGACTCAATCTAGAAACCACAATCTGCTGCAGAATGACTTAAATATGATCCAATTGCAGCTTTAATCTACCTGATGTGAGTGTGGATATAATAATTACCTTAGGTAGTCATTTATCTTAGTCATTTTGTGCTGAAAGATATGCCAATCAATGCCAAGTATTAATTATTCAGTCGGGCAGAGAGCTCACTGGTTTATGTAGCTTTTTATGGGGTGGTTAAGTGTTGTCTCCTGTATGTTAAAGCACATCATGAACTGCCATAAAATTTGTAACGTGAATAATGTGTTACACACATTTAAACATGAGTAATGGCTTTTTTTTTTTTCTTTTCTGTTTAGCATGGCGCTCACCTCTGATTTGGACATGACTTTTCTGGATGAATAAACAACATATCGGATAACAAGCCGTTTATTTCTTTAGTGCAATCTTGTGAAGTTACAGGTCGGTCACATTCCTGTTGCATATGGTGCTCTGATCAGCTAACACATGAACAGAAAGGAGAGAAAATTGACCTTATCGTTAAAACAATGGATGTTTTTCATCTAGACTGCAAAACTATCAGCAGAGGAGACAGTAGCTCACATTGGGATTGCAGCCATGTGTGCTGTCACCAAAAATCTTAACTTTTGATTTTCTTTTTCAGTGTTTACATTCTATAACTGGATTAAAATCCCTTCACATTGAGAAAAAACATCTAACTATTTGATAACTTAGAAACTTAATAAATTAAGTCTGTGCAACTCGTCCCAAGAGAACACAGTTCCTGTTTTCTTTGGACTTTCTTGACTTTATACTAACGTTTTATTGTGGAACTTTACACTCTAAAATGTTCCAACAAAATAGTTTTAAACCCTAAATATCACATTAAACAGATGAGCTAGCCCTTTCTTCTCAACAGCCAATAGCATGAATTTGTTATTCACAAGCCTATAAATGTAGAGTTTAAACTTAGAGGACTGAAACAAAATGCTGAGAAAACCACTCTCCTAGAGTAAAATGTAAACAGTACTAACCTTCTCACTGGGCCTTTTTTTTGGTGGGGAGGAGGGTAAAGTCGTACCCTGGCAATCTGTTCTGCCCTGGTAGACGCTGTAAAAGAAGCAGTGAAAGAATGACCCCGGAAAACCGTCCTTGTTCCTAGAAACGGTTCCTAAAGTCCAAATTCGTCTTTATTTCCTGTGGAACCGGAATGGACGATATCTGAAACTCCGAACACCAAACATAAATGATTTTCCTCCTACATTTTTAATAGGAGGATATTCAGAGTTCAATAGATCCTTGTTCCTTTTGCTGAACAATGCACAATTACATTTGGCCAGTAGCTCACAGCTTGGTTTCCCAGCAGAGGCCTCACAGATAAATGGCTGAATGATGACTTGGCCCCTTTCACACCGAATGAGGAGTTGTTGTTGACCAAGCTAAGATTTACTCTGAGAAAAGCGACTGCTTCTAGAGAAATGAAAAGAACTAAAGTTTTTCTTGTTCGTTTGTCTTAAAGTGATTAGAGATAACTAATCACATACTTCAGCCTTGCAGGTTTTCAGCTCTGATGTCATTTAGCAATGAATGCAGTTTTTGAGTTATGTATGTAGTCATACTCCTGCTGCTTTTTGTCTGGCGTCCCCCCCGCCATGCTCACCGGGGTGGAGGGAACTTGTCTGCGTGAAGCCGTGAGGCCATCTGCTGATGCGGAACAAGTGGCATTGCCAGAAAAATGGAAAACACAAACCTAATCCTGGCTTCTCGCTGTCGCCCCACATTCTGTGCTCTGGCCAACGTTAAGCTGATTGGCTGAGCCGCATCAAGATGCACCCCCTACCTGATCCGGGGGTCAACAGTTTGCTGATTGTCTGGACACGTGACCTATCTTCTCATAACAGCTGGTAACCAGTTTTGTTGTGTGTTTTTGATGTTTGTTCTGTGGGAACACAAACCGGTCTCCAGCTTTCAACCATTTAGTTTTTGATTTAAGGCAAAGTCAAAGAAAATAGAGGTGGTCCTTCTTCATTATTCTTCACTTTCTATGAAGCATCAATACAACTGGCAGCTAAGCAGACCCTCAGCATGACGCCACCACCACCATGCTTGATAGTTGGGAAACTGTTCTCAGGTTAAAAAGCTTCACATAGACTCTCCCAAACATTTTTCTTGTCATCTCACCTGTAAATAACTCAATATTTGTGCCATCAGATTTGTCCATTCGAGCGTCTCCAAGTTTCAGTCCTGCATGAAAGCAGCATGACAGCATTGTCTTTGGCTGGTTCCTTCTCAGGCCTTGCTAATGTTAAGCTCACTGTTGTGTTACCATCTTACAGTTTATGATCAGATCGAGCCGAGCCTCTGCAGTTTCTAAATTGTTTTCAAGCATCCTGACGAATTTCTTGTCATCTAAAGGTAACTTAGGTCACTTCGGGGTTCATGGCACAGAACACACTCATAGAAATGAGTTTTGAAATTGATCAAGCAAACTAAAATCAAGCTGCTATGATTTGAGCGTTGAGAGTTTGATTAAGAACTGGTCCCTTTGCTCTTTCTCAGCCTTCATATGTATTTAGCTTCGCTCTGGTTTGCTGTTTCAGTCTCCCTCAGGTCATGATCCCTCTCAGCTGTCATAACACTCAGTTACACTGACCTGTTCGCTTTTCATTTTTCTCCAGCAAGTTTAGATTCTACATGCAGCCTCAGGTTGATCCTGTTTTTCACCAACTTGTGTTTGTAAGCATACACTGCTTTGCTTTGCTGCTTTGACTTGAGTAAGATTTCTGGCTACTGTAAACCGCTGCTGGTAACTTTACTGAAAGAAGAGCAATCCTGTTTTAACCAAACATGCAGCAGCGACAGGCACAACCCTACAGCTTATGATAAAGTGAAGCTTTTTTTTGTACAAAAGCTTTATTGTTTTAAACTGGTGAACACGATGTACCATGTGTAGATCAAGAAGATACAGTAAGCACTATTTATTGAAATACTTTACCTTGTTCTTACATATGTATTGCCTATTTCATAGGTTTTTTTTTAAAAAAAATAAAAATTTAGCTTTAAAAATACCAGAATTTGCACAAACCTTACATTGTGACTGATGACATTAGATGCTATGATTCAATATTAATCAGACAATTACTCAGTACTTATGTAGCCTTTTTGCAGAATACTTTTTTACTTTTACTAATGTAAAAATATGTTGAAGTAGCTTCTCATTTTTGGTTGCTTTACCTCGTCCTGTGTATGTGTAATTTTCTGAATATAAAAATACAAAGAGAGATGTCATTTAGACATGAAGTCACCGCCAGCCATGTCTAAACACTTAACGTGATGTCACCAACAGACTTACGATTCTTCCTCTTAACCTCTTTCCCATATTCTGATCTCTCCAAGAATGGGATTATTTATAGCGACTGGTGGATAAAACCAGAGTCAGTGACGGTCGATGTTGGAAGGGGCGGGTACAAAGAGCTCTGCGGGTCGAGACATCGCCGCCGAGGGATGAAGAGGATGATGAAGGAGGAGATGGTACAGTAGAGACGAGGGCGGGGTTTTTTCTCTCCTCAGAAAAGAAGCCAGCTACCACCAAGCAGCAGCCGGCGCATGTCCTGTAGACTCTCCTGACAAAACATGAGCTTGCACACAGAGAGAGGAAGGAGGGAGGAGAGAGGATGGTGATGAGAGGAGCTGCTCCTGCCACATGATGCCATCTCACCTTCCCCTGTGCAGCCTGTCGATCCTCCTCCCCTAAGACTCTGCAGCCCATTTCTTCACCCCCCCCCCCCCCTCCCGACTTATTGCTGCGCTTTATTGAGCGGTGTGTAGCTGCGAGCTTGCTCTGGATCCATCCCCATCTGTAGCCATGTCAGACTCCGAGGACATGACGGAGTTCGCCAGCATTGTGGAGCGGATCGAGCGGGGAGAGGTGAGCATCATCCCGATGATTTATGGCTCTTCTGACAGCAGCGGTCTGCCTGTCAGCGCAGCGCCGGGGGCCGGGGGCCGGGGGCCGGCCTGCAGGCTGGCAGAGGCGGGAAGCCATGCTCACTCACACCCATTCTATTCTATTCTATTCTATTCTATTCTATTCTATTCTATTCTATTCTATTCTATTCTGATATGAGCTATAATTAGCCTATGTGTGCCAGTGTGTGTTTCTAGTAAGCTCTGAGGTTTATTCACGCGTGCATAGAGCCGTGACAGAAAAAAAGAGCAAACTGTATGGAACTGAATCTATTCAGACGAATTCGTTATATTTTATATTTTGCATAATCTCTCTGAAAACGTTTGAAAAAATCCCATATTTTTCATCTAAGCAACTTTGCATTCAGTTTATTAGACGTGTTTCTGCTTAAACAGAGCTGATTGAAACACTTATGTTATTCATAGAACTCGGTTGGACAATGTGGAGGTCATTCAGGCATTTGATTAAATATGTTGGAGCATGCACACCAGTCCTAGACGCACAAAGTTTGAGACCTTTGTCTATATTCTGTTTTTGATGTATTGTGCATAAGCCACCAAAAATAATACTATAGTCAAATCAAGTCAAGTTTATTTGTGAAGCACATTTCAGTAACAAGGAAGTTCAAAGTCCTTTACACAATAAAAGCATAATACAGTAACCATTTATGCAACAAGCAATAAACTTTACAGTTTCTCAAATGCCATCATTAAAATCAACACAAATAATCATCTTCAATTAGACATTAAATATTGATCAATGCTACTGGCATTGAAATGTGTAGTTTTTGAGGATTTATTTTACTGCACATATTATTGTTAAAATTGTATATATTTAGTACATTATGTGTTTCTTATTGTAGCTATGCATTTTAATTAGAAAAATACAACAGCATTTTCACTACATTTGCTTGAAAAGTAGCATCATATATATCCAAAATACTGACACATGTTAAAATAAACATTGTAATATTTGTGGGCATAAATAATTTTAGCGGAATATAATTAACCGTTGCTATTTTTCATACTTTTTAAAAAATCACTAATTGCAATTCAGATAATATATCAAAAAAAAACTTCAAACAAGGGATCAGAGAAGAATTCCCTTTACCAGACTCTTCAGAAACATGAGGACTGAGACAAAGGGGTAAAATATGAAAAATGGATTCTGGTGCAGCTCAATGTGACCAAACCACACACTCCTCTGACACGTTTACATTTGTGATGGTAGAGCAGAAAAGGCCTTTTCTGGCATGCTTCCTGAACAACCAGATGGGATACAAATATCATCTAATGGTTGCCATGGAGACTTGGTCCCCCCCTACCCTTCCCCAAAAAACTAATGCCACTCCTTGCTGCAGCAGTTTGAGAAACGTTTCCCTTTTCTGAAGTAAAATAGCTAATCTGTAAGGATGAACCCAAATGAAATAGAATAATTTTAGGTATTTTTCCTTACCAATAATATGATATTATTTGAGCTTCTACTTCTATATGCTTTATACATTTACAAGTTATTGTCACTTGCACTGCCTTTTCCTTTGAAAATCTTCCCTTGATGTAACTCGCCTAATCCAGATCTAACACTGATCTTTGCCTCAAAAGATCAATGTAAGTGACATTTCTCCCTTTGGTTGTGGGTTTTGCTCTGGATTGTCCAAAGTTTTGAAGGGTTTTTGCAACATTTGTGAGACTGATTTTTATCCTCTTAATGTCAGACATATCTATTCAGTAAATCTAGCGACCAGTGGCCTGATTATTTCAACAGTTTTGAAGGAGCTTGGAGTAATCGGTGTAATCAGGATGTCCCACTGTGAGACAAAACTGGAGCACAGGTAAAGGTAGAGCAGGGGGACTTTATTCAGCCAGCTGGCAGATCTCAATACAAAACCTCTTTTGTGATGGAGAGAAAAGAGATACTGTCTACAGTATTAAAGAACCACTGACCTACTAACACATTTCTGCCTGCTAAGGACAAAGAAAGTAATTCCACTAATGCTATGGATACTTTCATTGCCCTTTGTGACTTAATAATTAATCATTTTACACAGCCCCTAAAAAAGACTCAACATTTTTTAGGTTTTCTAACCTAAACTGTGCTACTTTAAAAATGCCTAATGTAAAAGCAGCATAGCGAGATCTACATAGAGCAGCTGGTTGATAAATTATTTACATAATCTGAACCCTTACAAAAAATCCCATGAAAATTACATGTGACCACATGTGATAAAGTATTTTGTTCATGTGATTCATGGTTTATTCAACATGGGATCACATGTGATCACATATTTCTCACATGGCATAACTTAAATAAATGTTAAGTTATGCCAGAGGCATAAACTTCAACTTTAAGACAAAGCGACACTTATATTTGTGTGTTAATAGAAATATTTGATAATAATGTGAAGTATATAGTTAACTAAAAAAAAAATAACCAACTGGTGTGAAGTAAAAGTTTAAAATGCTTTATAAAATAAAGTAATACAAAATAAAGGGTTTAAAGCTCTGCTAAGTCCGAGTTATTATTTTGTGACTTTCACATGTGATTTTCACGGGATTTTATTTTTTTTGGCAGTGTAATCAATGTAATTCTCTGACCCACAACAAATATTGAGAAAATCTGATCAGACTGTTTGGTTAAATGCTAATATAGTTTGGATCTGATCAATGGAATCCCAGCTGGGTGAAGAATTTTTTTTCAATCTAAGTGACACTTGATGATACTTCTACTTTTCTTCTTGTGCTATGGATGTAACCTTTATTCTATAAATAAATATATATTCAATAAAACATACTTTGCTCTACGCAGAATCTATGGTAATTTTAGGATTTTCTTCTATCCTTTCAGTGCTTTTCTTTTTTATTTAAATCAACTGAATCTGCATAACCAAAAGCCAATTTTTATAATTATCTTTTATCATTACTGTGTAGAAACTGTAAAGCAGGAAAAAGACATTTGTTAAAAAATTATTCTTTGGGCTAATTTTCTCTTAAAAAAACATTCCTTTCTGTACTGAAATTGAAATAAGATTTGTCTTTTTTTAATTATTCTGGCTAAATGCTCTTGTTTATCAGAAATAACCTTTGTAAGATTAGAATGTTTTAATAAAAATAATACTTTTGAAATCTTTAACTTTTTACTTTTTAGAAAAGATGCAGTTTTTTGGAGACTATTTCAATCATTTTATGACTGAGACGGTTAAGTTCTTCTTATACAGCAGTGTTAACTCAGGTTATGTAAATAGAGTCATTTACATATTCCCTGTTTTGCAACTTCATACCGGACAGTAATTCGATGCTGTACAAACATATTTAAATTATTTTACACAACCAGAAGGATTAGGTGGACAGGAGACCTTTACAGAGCATGATTCATATAACATGAGTTCATACAAGGCAGAACATGCTGTCTAAACAGGACAAGTAACAGGAAACAAACGAGTCTTTTTGAAATAACATGTTAATTTTATACCTTTTAACTATTTGTCTTGCAAAAGTCCAACAAACCTATTTTTAAAAAGTTGAATAGGAAAGTTGATGCTGATTAGTTAAATTTCACAAAAAAAATAATAAAAAAAGACTTGCTGAGTTTTACTATTTCACCATATTTGGACCTATTTGCTGAGGCATTCGAAGCCCTACAGTTTAAATCAGGAGGTTGCCAGTCAAAGTTTCCCTTTGCATAATAGTTATTAGAATCATAACTAAATTGTCTAGTCTACGAGTAAAATATAGAAATCAAAACAAGCACAAAACGCCCTACCCAACATCACCTGTTGGGTAGGAGTTGACAAATGGTTTCTGCAAAATGTACTTTTTTTTTTTTTTTACCAAAAAAGACCAAAATTGCAAATGGGTGCAAAATTATTTGCTTACAGTTACAAAATCTAAGTGGACAAAATGGTCAAGTGTAAGACACACAATATGAGTACAAATTTGCCAAGGGTCAATTGACCAAAGCCAGAACAGGAATATAGTGGGGAATAGTTTCAATGTTATGGATAAATATAGACGAGTTTTATCAGCATAACAATGTTGATTTATTCTGTGTGCTCTAAATAATTTATTGGCTGGAGGTCCAAACACTGAACCCTGTGAAACTCCACAAACAACTACCAAATGTCAGGAAGTTCCATTATTAGCTCCAAAAGACTGAATTTGTCATTTCCCACTTCTGTTTTGGTGTTCCTTACATAATAACAACAAAACTGTATCCATGCTGATTAACTTTTAGATTTGCTCGTCCCCCCCCAGTTCAATGTAATAAGTGAGGGATACAAACGGTGTGAAGAATTTTTGTGTGGAAAAATGTCAGGAAAATTGATGTAGCTCTGAATAAAATAATAAAAAAAAGGGAGTGGCATTTAGTGGAAACTTGTATTGTGGAAATTCATCAAAGCAACAAGGAGGGCGTTTAATAGGGTTTTTCCTGAAGTCAATAAAAGCAGCAGCAGCAGTCTCTCAGTTCCCAGATCCATCCTCCTCCCTCCTGCCTGCCTCTCATATCCTCCCCCCGGGCTGCACTCGCTGCTGCAGCGGAGTAGCTGCTGATTCAACCCCGGACAGCCGGCGTAGCGTGGCGTGGCGTAGCGTGGCGTAGCGCACCGTCACTCTTTATATTCACGCTGCCGTGGCTGCTTGGCATCTTCCCCTCCTCCAGTCAGGAAAGTTTGCGGCGGTTTTGTCCTGGACTAATTGGTCGAACCAGGCGTTTTTAAAAGCCGTCAGACAGAAAGAGAAACAAATTAAAAAAGAAAAACAAAATATATTTTTTTGCCTCATCATGACTGCGGAGATGCGGCGAAGCAGTGGCGCATTTTCGGTAAGAAGATAATGTTTGTTTCAGTCATTGTTCAATCAGCCTGTGGCTCTTCTGCCTGCTGCATTTGCAGACAGAGAGCAGGCAGAGTTGTCCATTCATCGCTGATTCGAGCCTTTGTTTCGTCTTTATTGGGCTTTTCTTCCGCTTGTGGGCAGCTTTGGTTGTCTCTCTGTCATTAAACTTCCTTTATCCTTCTGGTCATTGTTACTTTAACACGCTGGATATGTGGCAGCTTGGTTTAGTCGCACCGTCTGAGCTCAATTAACAATCAGCGGCTGGTTGTTGGACGCTAGAAGTTGGTGTGCAGCTTTTAAAAATGACTTTCTTATCCTCATTTTATGTTAAAACGTGAGATACTGAAGGGGGTATTTGTGTTTCTCTATATTTAGCCAGGGTTAATTCCGTGTTATGTAATCTGGATGATTGGTGTAAAATATGAACAGAATTTCTCAAAAGGCGGTACAAGCATGAAACTTTGCATAAATGTTTTTTATGGTGTATCTGACAATGTTGGGAGTAGAGACAAAAAAAAAAACTAAATTAGAACTGTCTTAGCAACGGTCTCTTGGAAACCATTTTATTATGACCAACTGTTGCATTCATTTTGTAGAAGTTAAAAATTAAACTATTAGCAGAGCATAATTTATTGATGAAAATACAACCAAAATATTTTCAGACTTGAACTTTTATTGGGTTCCAAATGAGCATGGTGATTACTGTTGTGATATCAGAAACGTGGGAAGAACATGGTAAGTGGCTGTTATTGGGGCTTTCTTTGTGAGAAATTGAGGTCATGTGACAAAAATGCTGCTGAATACCCCTAAAACTTGCAGAACGTATCTTGACCTTATTGTTTCATCGGTTCTTGGACTCTATAAGGTTTCTTCCATTCAGATTTCTTTTGTTCTGTGCTTTTGATTGCATTCATTACCCTTAAATGATGAACTTTTCACTTTGAAACCCCACATGTGTGTGTGTGTTTAGGATTTCATATGATGTATTAATGAAAACTAAGTTTGAGGTGTATTTAATTGCCCCCCTACTTGCAGAATCCCCGTTTGTTGCAGTGACAATTGCAAGTTTTTAGTGGTACGTCTCTGCCAGAGTTGAACCTCAAGATACTGAAATATTATTATTTGTGAAATAATTCAAGATCAGATTTTCAATTTTCAAGTCTTTCCACAAATACCCAATTGGATTTGACTTTGGACTTTGACTAGACCATGGGTGCCCAAGTCCAGTCCTTAAACTCTACTGTCCTGCAACTTTTACGTGCCTCCTTTCTATAATGAAATGGCTCATCAGCATCTTTTTACCTCTGCAGAGGTCTGTGAGCATTCATGTGATTCTGGTTTGTAGAAGCAAGAATGCATTGAAAAGTTTCAGGATTGGACATGTTGAGGACTGGGTTTCAGCTCTCCTGGCCCAGACCACTGTAGCACATGAATATTCTCTGATCTAAACTATTACTCTGGAGATGTGCTAATGGGTGTTGCCATGCTGGAGGCTGAACCTCTGCCCCAGTTTGAAGTCTTTTGCAGCCTCTAGGGTTTTATCAATGCCCCTCAAATCTCACCATGTATGAATAGTAATCCCCAGAATGCAACGCTACAACCACCATGTTTCACATCTGTGCTGGTTTTCTTCCACACTTTAGCCAAAATGTATACATCTCGGTGTTTTGACCAACCGTCAAACACATTCTTTCATGTTTGTTTCCCCAACTTGGTTTAGCTTTCTTTATTTTTCTAACCAAGTACATTTCAAGCTTCTGTATGTTGGTGACTTGTGCTCAAGATAACATTCCCAGTGGGAGTAAACCTAAAGTTTTAAGCATGTTTTATGGTGGAAACGCTGTTGGTAATGGAGTCCTCCGCTGCCAGGTCCCGATCAAGAACATCGAGCGGGAGCTGATCTGCCCCATCTGCAAGGAGCTCTTCACCCACCCGCTCATCCTGCCCTGCCAGCACAGCGTCTGCCACAAGTGCGTCAAAGAGCTGTTGATGCTGAACTACGAGGACTCGTTCGATGCTGGCTCTGAGAGCTCAGTGCCGGGCAGTCCGCGGTCCAGGGTGCCTTCCCCCTCCATGGAGAGGCTGGACAGGCTTGTCAGATCAGGTGAGTTTGGGCGGTAAGGAAAGAAAATTGATTAAATTCTCTTGTGGCTGGAATGAAAGTTTTTTTCTTTGTATTCCAGGAATGGGATTTACAGTTGAGGTGATTAGTGTTGGGATCCAGCGTATTTAGTTATTAATGGGAGCTGCTGTCGGAAAAACAGTGCTTCGACCTGATTAGCAGTCATTTGAGCTGATGGAAATTAATAACCAGACCTTGGGAAAAGATGGGTGTTGGGTCATGTTTAATGGCTTCCACTGAAGTCAAAATTACTTTTTCCACAGTAGTGTTAACTTCCTGTTATTCTGTTCCTCTTGCAATTTCCTTTTAACTTCAGCTTTTAACTCTGCTTTCAAATCACATGTAGTTCAAAATCATATTTGCTTTATAGAAATGTACATAATCTTCCAGGATGTATTTACTAATGAGGAGAAACAGGCAGTGTGAGTATTTTGTGAACCGATAAGCAAATTTTTAGCTGATGCAAATGACTGGTTCAGAGTGAAAAGGCTTAGTTTGAGCAGCAGGAAGTAGGACAAGCATTGTGTATTTGTGTGTTCAAAATACACAGCCCTCCCTCCTGCTGTTGTCTTACATAAACTGGAACAAACTTTAGAAAACTGTTAATTTCAGTCAGCACCTCTAATAATCTCATTTTTTAAAGGCACAATGGA
The DNA here is from genome assembly GCA_903066815.1 of Brachyrhaphis roseni. Taxonomy (NCBI): domain Eukaryota; kingdom Metazoa; phylum Chordata; class Actinopteri; order Cyprinodontiformes; family Poeciliidae; genus Brachyrhaphis; species Brachyrhaphis roseni. The sequence continues at coordinate 131,083 of CAEFZY010047403.1, read as the reverse complement.
ACAGAAAAAGGAATTTGATGGGCTGCAGGGTTAAAGTGCAGAGACAAGATCTGTCTGCCTCCTGATTGTCTCTGTCGGCTGCTTTTAACGTGCCTGCAGGGAAATTGATGCCTCCTAGTCATTTATTTTTTATTTTGGGAATAAAAGAGTAGCTGCAATTTTCTGTCACCTTCTAATCCTTCTGCAGTTGTACGAAATGTATGTTTGCTAATTTTTTTTCAACTTAAAATTCAGGGTAGGTTGCAGTGAGGTTGAGACGCTGCATGCTCAGATATCTTGATTATCCAGAGTTGGGAATTAGGATGATGGGAATGAGACCTTTAGAGATGAATGAATGTACTTTATTAATCCCAGAGGGAAATTCACATCCAAATTCACAAAAATTATCCAAATAAAACTGGAACAAAGCACAAAGCTGTTCAGCAGTTAAAAGTAGGATTAGGTTGGTGTAGCTGCAAGAAATATTTTTATATTAATGAAGGGTATACATGTTTAACTTGTGACTTTTTAAATAAAATTAAAGCAATGACCTTCTTATTTTTAAGAGATCCACGTCTGATGAAAATTTTAATCTTTCACGAGTATTAACAATTTTATCACTTAACTGTATAGTTTTTATTTTTTGCTTCAAATGAAAGTGGAACTAATTCTCAGGATAATTTTTCATTGTGTAAAAAAAAAAAAAAAATGCCCTTGATGACTATTTCAGATTTGACATGCTGTAGTTATGAGCCCGAGATGCCATAATGTACCATGAGGAACTTGATCCAGAGGAGCAGAGATCCCTGGAGTACAGTGAGGTGAACGGCTTTCAGTAAGTTATTCAGGCCTTGGCTGAAAAACCTCTGTATGCTTTCAAACTCTCATTCAGAGCCTGCTTCAGCAGCCTGAAAGAGCTCTTTCTTCAGACAGGACTGCGTCTGTTGATGCAGGAAATGATCAAATCCTCCTTTTAGTAAACAAATGACACAATTTGCTGGTGCAGAAACTATCTTTGCATTTAATATTGTTGTCACTTTTTCTTAACTTGGGTTATTTATGGATCTTGTGGAATTCCCTCTGTGATTAGTGGTGAATTTGCTCACGTCTTAAACGCATCTAATCTGCAGATTAAGAGGCTCAGGTTCTGTGGGTTTGGGGTGTTTTTTGCTAAACTTTAAGCGCACTACTGGCTCAAACTCACAAATGGGGAAACTTGTTGTTGTTCTGCCCCCACTCCTCGGAGATCAGATAACGTGTAGCCATAGTGATGCGACCTGCCTGTGAGGAATGAATGAGGGATTAGATGAACGGAGGGAAAAAGACTTAAGCCTATATTTGTCAGTAGGCAGCTTGGACAAGATGTACTGAGAAAGAAGATAGTGGTCACATAAAACCTTTTGTGAAAAAAGAAACTAGCATTTACCATTGACCAGTGAGAAGCATGATGAATTTATCTACATAACTGATAAGTTTCAGATGTGAAATAACAATGGCTTTATCAGCTGTAAATGATTTGATTAAAAAGTTAATGGTTAGGCTTTTCTTTAAATTTTGGGTAGTCTCTAAAATCTCTGTTTTGAAGGACTTTCAGTTTCAAAGACCAAAATTTAAAGGCCTAATATAAGGTTTGCTAAACAAAGATGGTGTGAGGGTTTACTTTGGTCTTTCTGGTTGAAGGACAAGAAAAAGCTACAAAGATTCTGTTTTTGTTTTGTTTATTTTTTCACAGGAACTGAGCCCCTTCATGCTACTGAAAATGTTTCTTCCAAGATGTTTTGATACTTGGATTTATTCATAAGAGAATTGTAATGTATGAACAGCAAGACACAAGATTATTTGTCACCGTCCCTGCAGACAGATACTTTCACATTAGGAGTGTCTTTCAGTTTCTATCCCTGAACGTTTATTCAATGACTCCCGAAACCAACTTTTGTAAATCAACACGATGCTCTGCATGTTAACTGGTCATTTGGCTCCAGAGACTGGCATTTAAAATCAGCTTCATAACAGAGCTACACAAAGGATTTTGTGACAGAAATTAAATTAGTTCCAAGGAATCTGCCCCTGGTTGTGACTAGAACTAGACTATTTGGGGGGGATGCAATAAGCCTTGTAGTGCTTTAGTAGGATATATTGTACTGTCTAAATATTAGCCTCTCGGATAATATTGGTTCACATTGATTTAAGGTGGGTTGGTTATGACAAAATATAAAAATCAGTTTTTTTGAAAAATGGGTTGTAGGTAAAAAATAGTCTTACAAGTTGTCTAAAGTACAAGTTTTGTTTTCTTAGTAGACAGCTTTAGTTGATGGTATTTTTGTCGCTGTCAGACTCTTCTGACCTGATTCTTAACATAAAACATGTTTGTGGTGCCATTATTTTCATTTTAAGCCCTTAAGCTTAAAGATAATCAATTAGAATTAAGCATTGGTTAAATATACTTTTTATTCACCACCTCTTTTCATTTTGTTTTCTTGGCTTTTCCTTAGTTTAAGTTTATCCACTGTAATGCTTTTACCAGTTGGATTCACTTGTCACTTTCACATCATGTATCATTTCATTTTTCTTGTTGGTCTCATCTCACCTCTCTGTTCATTGCTTGCAGCCGCAGGGCGAAGGTCGTTTGGAAGTCGAGGTAGACGCGGGATCCGTGTTTTCAGTAGCTATAGTAGTGAGTACAGTGTTGCCATAGAACCCCTCTAAGTTCCTAGTTTGGTTGAACCTCTCTCTACATTTCCAACTTTACCTCTTAACACAACCATACAAACTCCACTCTGTCAAATGGAAATATAAAGGAATATTTATTCATAAAGAGGCCAGCTTGATAAAAAGGCTGTTTCATGCTGACAAAGGTATTAAAAATGTTTTAAAGCAGACAGGGGCCCTCTGCCAAAAAGAACACAAAGGACCAAAATTGGTGCGGAAGTTTCCTGGGAGTTGATCTAAAACTGGAATGTGTGTTCATTGGCTCAACTTCATAAATCCTGCTGGCGAGTAGAACCGTTTTAGTGTGAAGGATTAATGTCGTTCTCAATGTAAAAAGATAACGGCATATAAAGTTGAAAGCATGTTTAAGCTTTCTGAGTCTCAAGTACTTTATGGACAGAAATGTGTTTGCCCTCAAGCTCTTTCTCTGTAATCCCAAACCTGACAATCATACAGTTAGTAAAAACAACAAAATGTTTAGTTTACTGCTAATTATTTTGCACATTTCAGTTTTTGATGGATCAAACTGACTAAGAAAACAGACTCAATATCTACTTTGTTGATGCTCAGATCTTGTTATGATCAGGAGTAACAAGCTATTAAAAAAATATATTTACCACTTAACCCATCTTGGCTGATTAAACAAGATGCCTCAGATCATAAATAAGTTTTAAAATAAAAAGAAAATTGAAAATGGGTAATAAAGATGATTTCAAAATAAAAACACCTTTTCACAAAATTACTTGGTCAGAGTCCGATGCCATATATTGCCAAGTGGAGTAACAAGCTATTAAAAAAAATATATTTACCACTTAACCCATCTTGGCTGATTAAACAAGATGCCTCAGATCATAAATAAGTTTTAAAATAAAAAGAAAATTGAAAATGGGTAATAAAGATGATTTGAAAATAAAAACACCTTTTCACAAAATTATTTGGTCAGAGTCCGATGCCATATATTGCCAAGTGTTGACTCAGCCATCCATATCAATGACATCAGAATTTCCAATTGCTTACATTCACACAGGTACATAAAATCAGGACCGAGGCAAGCAGACTGCCTCTACAAGCATTTGTGAAAAAATGGGTCACTTTAAAGTCTCTACAGAAAATTGGTGGCATTTCATGTTACAACTGAAGTTTACTAAAGACAAAAGCTAGAGACCTCCAGGGATTGGGAAAGTTTTTTTTCCTCATTTAGATAAGTGATTATTATTGAATAAGAAACAATTCAATGAACTTTTGTTTTCTTGACTGGGGAGAAAAAAATCTCAGGGACAAATTGTCCCTTTTCAGACCTGCAATGACTTATTTTAAGCTCTTTCTTCAACTCTAGAAAATAATTCGTTTATGGATATTTTTGTCTGCAGTTTATCCACACACTCTGTCCTGAGTCGTCATGCGGTCTAAAGACATCCGTTTATTGATCACCTTTCCGGAATAGAAATGACCGTGGGGTTTATTAGTTGCTTTAAATAAGGCTTTCATCATCCAATGACATCTATTGCCATAATGTGCAGTTATCTGTAGGAAAGTTTTGGTTCATATTTTGCCCATATTCAGAGTTTACCACCTTTTAGTAAGCCATCCCCACAGTCACCATCTCACCTAGCATGTACATGTCTACGCAAATCAGTTTGCTTCTGGTCTCATAGCTTTTTACTTTCATTCAGCTCCACCTTGTTCCTGCAGAAGTGCTGTTTGAAGTGGCCTCCTTGTGTGTTTGGCTTACCTGAGGAGTGTTTGATTTAATTTCCAGGTCCCAGGAAACGAAGTGGAAATACTGGCTTGCAAACTGAGATAAATCCAGCACTCCTCTCTTCCCCTGTCCCCCAAAAACGTGAAGCAATATTTTGATTTCTGTGTTTACTGCCTTAAGTTTGCTGGCTTTCAGTGTGGTCATACTGCTTGTCTCTGTGATGTGATCTTGTGAACAGTTTGTGCTGCTGCCTTGTTGTGATGCTGCTGCAGCATCAGTAACAAGATGGGTACTGTGCAAATCTCTTGAAAGCTCTGCTGCTTCAAGAAATTTCAGTGTTTTATTATACTGGACCTTTGATATCTGTTCATTTGCTTGACATTTATATCTATAGCATTTTACTACTTGGTCTCATGGTTATGTTAAGATGATTTTGTTTTTTTTTTTCCCCAATGGGAAAACTCATCCAAATCATTGATTGCTCTTAAAATTAGCATCACTTGCATTGTAGGTGTTGGATGACTTGGACATATTTCTAATTATCTGGTAGTTTGCAGTCTTCATCTGATGAATCCTCACTAATGCTCCATTCTTCCCAGATGGTTTCCCCTTCTGTACTTTTTTCCTCTGGATGACCTCTGCTCCCTGCATTGCCTGTGCTGGTGTTTTGCTCCATGTACCCATGTTTCTGAGCAGTTGTCATTGTGGAAATAAAGCACAAAGGGAAACATGCAGAGGCCCTATTTGTGAAGGCTGCTCACAATGGCATTTTGGCCTTTAGATCATAGCTTTTATGTCACCCCCAAAGATTCAATGACCCAGAATCTGGCACAGATGAGGTCTCAGCTTCAACAAAGACCCCCATTTGACTCTCATGGAAACTATTTCCTTCTTGTAATTCATTACATTGATGCTTGCATGTCCAAATAGAGCCTCTAACAAGACTGGAACCATAATGGCCTGAGGGTAGGAATCCAACATGAACTTTACCTAATGCATGGCTCTTTGCTTTCCTTCAGGTTCGATCTCATCCCCGGGCTGGCGCCGAGGGTCTGTGACTCCTCGGGTCACCGCCATCCCGTGCCCTGGCTGCCAGCACGACATCGACCTGGGAGAGCGTGGCATCAGCATGTTGTTCCGTAACTTCACCCTGGAGAGCATCGTCGAGCGTTACAGGCAGGCTGCCCGCGCGGCCGTTGCAATCATGTGTAACGTCTGTAAACCTCCAAACCAGCAGGAGGCAACTAAGAGTTGCATGGACTGCAAAGCTAGCTACTGCAACGAGTGCTTCAAATTACACCATCCATGGGGCACCCCCAAAGCCCAGCATGAGTATGTTGGTCCCACCATGAATTTTAGGCCAAAGGTAAACAGCAACACTGCTTGTGAGATGTGATTCTCTGAAGGCTGCACAAAATTTTTTCTGAACAATTTTTGTTTTTGTCTTGGATCAGTTTTGGACAAAACTTGAGGTTTTAAAGCCTTTTTTCATCTAACACTCTTTAAGTGTTAATAATGTTAAGAGCTGTTTTTAACTGGCAAAAATTAAAATAAACTAGTATTGAGCATCTTTTTTTTTTTTTTTTTTTAAGGTTTAGAGAACAAACATGAAAAATACCTCTTGGTGATTTATGTAGTCAGTGCCTTTTAAAATTCAGTCTGACATTGGCATTCTGAAATAATAACTTTGTGTGAAACAGTTTAAATGTTGAAAAAAGATAAATGCATTGAATGCTAGCGCTTATTGATAACTGTTAGCCTCGCCACTTGGTGCAGCAATTTGTAAATTTTACTGCTTCAGATAAAATGCAAAGGGTACCGTGTGAGGATGAAACCTAAAAAGATTCATAGACTTTTAGGGAAGCTCAATTTAATCAAGCTGCTTGACCTCTATGGGGGATCTTGGTATTTAAAAATGCAGTTTCATCTCTGTATATTTTAGGACTTTTTTATTATTATTCAGAACTTCCTACTACTTAAAGTTCAGATCCTCTTCCTGTTTCCCTTCAGCTCATTTTTGATCTGTGTTACTTTAACCTTGCATGCAGTTATCGGCTCTCCCGCTGACGGTTTCATACATTCTTCAGGTCTAATTTTAACTCCTTGTTCAAATGGATGATGTAACTCTATAGTACGCAGCTGTGTGCAGCACTTGTGCCTCGGACGACTTCCTCAGACATTAATAGCGTGATATGTTGAATTTCTCAGGTGCTCATGTGTCCAGAGCATGAGATGGAGAAGGTGAACATGTACTGTGAAGTCTGCAGACGGCCGGTGTGTCATTTGTGTAAACTGGGAGGGTCCCATGCCAACCACAAAGTCACTTCGATGAGCAGTGCTTACAAGATCCTCAAGGTACAGACAGTTTGCTTTCCTGGAAAAAAGATAAGTTGGAATAAACTTAAATAGTTTTTTTCTGCATTGTATTTGGGAGTGCTACAAGAAAGTTTATCCCGATAACTAACAAAGATTAGTCTGAGTGAGTCAGTGGTGATGTTGTCATGTGCTGAAAAACACTTTGGACTATTGATATTTTTACAGTAAAATCCTATAGGTTGCACATCGTTTGCTACAGGGGAATGCATTGAATGCATATGGTCACAAATTACAAAACTTGCACAAGTAGCCAATATTTAACTTGAGTTTGATTGTCGTATAGAAAATCTCATTTGGATCTTGTATTTTATCATCCCGTACCATGAAACAACTGGTCACTGGATCGCTTTTTCCTGTTGTAATATTAATGCTTGATCTGTACCTTCTGTGTGCACCAGACTGTCAGCGATTCCTCTGTGGAAACTGAAACCCAAGTAAAGAAGCATGAGATTTATGCCCCCAGTATAGTTCATTCTTGTCCCTTTTATATTTTTCAAAATTTATGGACCCACCTAAGAATCCAGAATTTAGATTTGAGACTTCATTTGCTGTGGGTCTGAAAATTAAATCTTAAACAGAATAATCTTGGTTTAAAAGTATGACAAGGTTGTTCAAATCTCTGGTGCTATTCAAAGCATGTTCACTGCAACCCTGTGTGCTGCAAACAATGCATTCTTACATATTTAATGAGACAATTTGTTTCTTGTCATTCTGCACACATTGTAACTTCAGAATAGATTGTGTATCAAATGATCTGAGTGGCTTTGGAAACCTCTGTGAGTGAACACTAATGCATTATGGCACACTGAGGAACTACTTACAGCTGCTGCTGCTGCTGCTGCTGCTGCTGTGAATTGTAGGATGGGAGGTAAATATTGATCTGACCTGAGACTGCACAGATGAGTGTTGACACAAACACAATTACACAAATGAGATTTTAAAATGGTTCCATGTTTAAAGCATTAGTGAAAATATACTTAAATGTATGTTGTTCTAGAAGTTGTTTGAAATGAAATATTCTTTAAATGCTGCTGATCTTTTGTCTCCCTAGGAGAAACTAGCAAAGAGTATCCATTATCTCATCAGTAAAGAAGACCAGGTCAGGACTCAGATTACTGAGCTTGACCGGCTCATCAGTCAGACCGAGGTAAGGGAGGGAGGACGCTGACTCATTCTGCTGCAACTCCTTCATTTTCTGCTCCTCTCAGGGTTTTTTTTTTTTTTATTATTGTACTTAACATTCTGAGATTTTTTTTCTGACATGTCTTGGCTTTTTATGCAATTAAAGAATACTATAAGATAAAAGATAGTATTTCCAAAAAAAAGGGATTTTTAGAAAATCATAAATATTGATTCAACCTACCAGTAGAAAATGGTTGGATAGTCTTTGAATGAAGAGAATCCAAAGCTCTGAACTTAGTTTCTTTAGATTACCTTTTATTTAAAATGCTCTACCTTTTCCTCTTTGAAGTAGGACTGTAGTACACACAGTCTTAATATATCTGAGCACAACGAGAGACTTTTGGGATGCTCTTGAGTTTCAAAATGAATCAAAGCTGTTCTGTGTTGAAGACTTCAATGCCATAGTCTTCAGAATATTTGTTTACAAAAAGGGGCTGTATTTATCAACCTTTCCTTTATCTTTTACAGTTTTTAAATTTATTTTTTATTTTGGGGGTGTGAATTTGGTTTAATTTTTTTTTTCTGAAGGAAAATGGACAGCTTGCAGAGCGTCAAGCCAACGAACATTTTGAACGTCTGTTTGAGACTCTTCAAGAAAGAAAATCAGAGATGCTGAGATCCATTGAACAGTCCCGTAACAGACGCATAGGCCAACTGAAAGGCCAGGTACAAAACATCACACCTTCCTCAATATACATTTGGCCAATTAAATGTTAGATTGCATGAAACCAATTGAGGCGTTTTAATATGTTTAGAAACTGCAGGATTTTATTTGTGTTTTTAGAGTATGCATTTTTTTTTTATGCCTTGCTTCTTTAAAATGTTTGCAGGTGGAGGAGTACCAGGGTATGTTGGAGAACAGCGGCCTGGTTGGCTACGCCCAGGAGGTGCTGAAAGAGACCGATCAGTCCTGCTTTGTCCAGACTGCAAAGCAGCTACATGTCAGGTAGACAGCAGAATATTATTGCCAACTGGATCGATTCAGAAAATGATCAATACTCTGGTTGGCAATTGTACAAAGGATCTTCTGCAAAGTGAAAGTAATATTACAATTGTGTTTAAACAGAGCTTAATGTTACAGTGTAATACCTAAAACCAGGGAACATGTCAACTACATCTACTAAAACATAGTAACTTTTAAGTTTTGGTTGTTTTTTTTCATGTGATGCGATGAGATCGACTGACTTAACTTTTTTTTATGTTTTAAAAATGGTCCAGTATTTGTTTTTGTGAGCTTTAACCTCTCAGCCCCTTAAACATGCATATAAATTGTGGGATGGAATATGATCTATTAAACTTGGCATGTATTTTAAATTGGCATGCAGAATTTATGTGAATAGCATTTGGCTCCTGTTAAACGTTACATCCAGACAGGCCGATTCAATATAGCTTGCTTAATTTGCCAATTCAATATTTTGTGCAGGTCTATTATAGAATTTATAATATAACCAGCTAAGCAAGTGGAGAAGTATGTATCTAACCTAAAATAAAAACCCTGCTACAGTGTTGGTAATAACGCAGAAATCTACAAAAGACAGGTGTGTTAAATAATTTATTTTTTATTCACTTACTTAACGGTGACGTCGCAGACAAACAAGGTAACGGATCAAACTCTGCAACTGATGTGTGGCAATGAGAGTAAATGGCTAATTCACCTTTTCTATAAAATAGGCTTGCATAAATTCTTAAAACGGTATAAAGACACTTGACTACCTAAGATCACACATCCTCTTGACTCACATTAATTACATCTCCTCACATAGACGCACAACTCCGTTTATGCTCTAAACAATATAATACTAATTCACTTATTCATACACTCCATTTACTTTCTCACATATGGAAACGCATTACAACTGAACACATCTTTGGTTTTCTTTTGGTCAAGATTTAGTCATGTGGATGAACATTTTGAAATCTGTTATGGCTTCTAAGTCCAGGGGCAAAACTTGTGCAGATCCAATGCAATAAAATGCTTTTAACTGGAATGTCGCAATGCATCAAATCACAATTATGATCATAGCTACAATGCTGCCAACATTTGCAATCCCAAAGTCTATGCTTAAAGCACCATGCATTCAGACTCTGCTGGCCAATCATAATTGTGGCCAGAAGGATAAACTTTTATACCTGTGCCAGATATAGATAAAAATTGATAGAGTGATGGGACATTGTGATGATGTAAAATGGAGGAATGTCTGAGTATTTTATTTATTTTTTTGTTGGATGTCTTTACTTGTTCTCTTGTTGCTGTTCTTAGCTGGGTTGGGTGGGTTTATTTTAGTGTTCAGCCTATTAAAGTGGTTACGTATGTGACTGCGATGTGTTGGGAACACAGTCACGTGCACAGAAGGGCACTTAAGAAAAGCTTTTTGCTGCAGTGTCCCATCAGCACCGAGTGTTGCCGTATCTTCTGCACTAATCTGCCAATTAATCTGCTTTAGCAGCTTTGGTTAATCTGGGAAAGTTTTCACTCAGGGGAATTACAGTGGCGAGTTTAGGTTTCTTGTTAAAGCTTTCATTTAGTTTATAGTTGGTCTATATCTGATTGCGTAGACAACCCCAAACCAGAAAATGTGAATGATCATACCTCATGCAAGATGGTCTCTTCAGTAATTGTCTGTGTTGATTAATTTTAATGTTTGTCGGATTTTTATTTTTTGTTTGTTTCTTGCTTGCTTGCTTCTTCAGAATTCAAAAAGCCACTGAATCACTAAAGACCTTCCACCCTTCAGCTGACCCTTGCTTTGATGAGTTTGTGCTGGACACGTCCAAAGAGGAAACTTTGCTGAAAGAGATGTGCTTCGGTGGAGGTATAGCCACTTTGTTGCATTTTCTCTGCTTAAGTCTCCAGACTTTGTCTGCTTGTGTAATGTTTCTGTCGTCAAACTTGAATTTAAAATATGCTTAGAACTTGTATAAAAAAAAAAATATATATATATATATATATATATATATATATATATAGTCGATGAACATGCAGCTCATTCTTCCACTGAAACAGCAACTCCAAAAAAGTCAATAAAATGTAATGTAGTCTTTTTTGTGTTAATTTGAGCATGTGGACACATTCCCTGTACTTGGCCTTTTGGTTTAATAGTGCTGTTGAAAACATGATGGCCAGAACAAGTGGTTTATAATCGCCTACATGTCACATGCTCAGCTCTGTGAATAGAGCTGGGCAAAGAGGTCAGAGGTTGTCTAGGGTAAGCAAGTTGAGCAACAGATACAAAGATGGCAATATGCTCTACCATGCTCTGTGCTGGCTGTGAAGAAAGAACATTAATGATAAATATCCTCATTACATGCACATATAGAATGGAGACCACTGACATATTCAAGATGCAATAATTATATATTATACTGTTCAGATGAAAGCATTTGAAATATTGTTATACTGGTTTAGGAGGCAGCTGAGGTTAAAATGACCCACCGCTGACTCTTATGTCAATTGTACACCAGCAATAAATTTCCAAAACCCTCTAGAAAAGTCCAAAAAAGATTGAAATGAATTATTTTGTCAAGTGTGTGGGAGATTTTATTTATTTTTTTCAGTTTTTATTTTTATTTATCTTTTTTAATGTAAAAATAAGCTTAAATGGCTGTATAAACTACACAATTTGAGTCTGGAAATGTGTGAAGCATGCACATGGTAATAAATAGTCACCTTTTTAAATTTATTTTAAATTACTTAATTTAGACAATAAAAGTGGTGCATGAAATTGACATGGCATTGTTGTGCCTAATACTGATATTTGGCAGTGTTTGTCCAAAGCCCATATTTTATATCTAGTTTAGTGGCAGCTGTGTGTGAAGACTTGAAATTCAATTCTTGAATGTCTGCAGAAGCTGTCTCCGTCAGCATTGATGTGCATCAAACCAAGATTTCTAATCGCTTCTCCTTCTCTCTCTGCTTAGTGCCATTAGTCTTTAATTATTAGAGATGGACGAAATCTAAATCGGCAGTGCTTTTTTTAACACCAGGTAGCTGCCTTAATCTTTTCTTTTTTTTGTATTTTATGTAAAAGTGTTGCCTGAATCAGTCCTAACAGTCTTTAAGGGAAAATTTAACAGATTTAATGGAGCAGTTGGGTGGCAGCTGTATCGACGTTACTCTAATCAATTCAGCCTGCAGGCCTTTGCTGCAGTGACTCACTCTCTTGTGTTCAGAGGGAAAAGATGCTGTGGAAGCTTTCTTGTGCTGCAGTAAATGAGTTCAGGTTTTGGTGGATGATGCATCAGTAAACACAGGACTGCTGCATATGTGGAAGAGTGCGCCATGCTAGGTGTTTTTATGTCTGCACCTTTTTGTTGGGTTTATACAATAGGAATGATTTCTGTGATTTTTACTAATTTTTATTTTTTCCTCTTCATGGATATCGTTTCCATGTCTTCTGGTTCTGTGTTTTATGATGAAGTATGATTAATCTACTCATAAGAGCCTGTGAAAGACTTGAACTTGATTCTCATTTGTGCTTTTCCAGTTCTCACAAAATGTTTGGTCAAGATAGTTTCACTAACATCCTCAAAACAAGTCTAATTCTGTAAAATCTGTATTCAAAATTAGATTTGTCACAACCTTGTTGCCTGATGACTCATCTGCAAAACAGACAATCCCTCTAGCCTGGTGTTTGATTTTCAGAATTATACCAAGTTGTTAAATAAATAAATTAAAAATGAGATCCCCCTCTTATGCAGCTTTAATTGATTTTACAGACAAAATGTGAAATCAAAGCACATAAAGACATAAATAGTGGATTGGCAATGGTGCTTTTATTGTATTGTGCTTTCCAAAAGTTAATTATTTAACTCTCTATTTGAAAATACGTAGTGCCTTTTGCAAAGGAGAGCAGGCTGTAAAATGTTTTCCAGACAGACTAGTTCAGTAAATCTGCATTGGTAGAGCTTTCAAAAAAGCAGCCACCAAGGATTTGAAAAGATGTTGATCAAAAACTGAAATATTGAATAAGTGAGACTGTTGCTGTCAACTTTTAGAAAGTTGGTGACCTTTCAGGTTAGTGATGTGAAGTGTAATGTGCTCAGAGTTTTTCCTAAAGTTTGTTTGATCTCTGATGTTGCAGTATGATGAATGAAACGCTAAAAGACAGCTTTTATGGGGGAATACTTTCTCACAGCACTGTAGAGAAACCATAAAGAAATTAAAGAGCTGTAAATGTTTTTAAAGCTACTGTGAGGTGGTTTCTGTTTCTGAGGCAAGCTCTAATTCCTGTAAATGGAGAAATATTTTAAATGTGTGGAGGAAAGGTCAACTGGGCGTGAAGAGGAGAGGAAAACTGTCAGTGCACTGGGTGTTTCTACTTCCAGGCAGCGATTCTGCAAAAACCTTTTAAGCTCCATTAAGCAAAGTTCTCTTATCCTTTCTGCTGAGTGGGAAGTGACGATCCAACCCAATATGTTTCTTAAATTAGCACAGTTTCATTCTTGTCAATGATGAAGGGCAACACTTCACATTGCAGGACAACTATTTCATCTCTGTTTGTCTGAGACAAATTTCAAGAATATATGTACACATCATGGTCTTATTTTTTTATCTTTTTTGACATTTACCATTTTATGTGTAGACTTAATTAATTCTTTTTCCTCCTCTCTCGACCAGTCCCAGACCCCCCTCTGATTGACTGGTCCCACAGCAGAGTTTACAATGAGGCCTCAATCTGCTGGAGGCTCCCTGAGGACCATCTCCCAACAGATCACCATGTTCTAGAGTACCGCAAGTACGTTGAACTATAACCATCAGTCACTCCACGCATTATAATGTGAAGAAATCTTAATTCCATCGTCTTGTCTTTCAGACTTGGGGGACAAAGCCGGTCTCCATCTCCAGGGAATGGAGAGGAAAATGGCGTCTGGAGGGCTACAGACAGGGTGTATGGGTCCAGTGCTCTGGTGCACAACCTGGAACCTGACAGTCAGTACGCCTTTAGAGTTCGAAGCTGCAGGAACTCCATGTTCAGCCCTTACAGCCCACAGGTCTCCTTCCACACTCCACCTGCACCTGGCAAGTTGTTTGTTTTATTTTTTTTATTTTTTCTTGCATGGAAGTAATTTTTTTGAAATGGTTTCATTTTTGTTAGAGAATTTTTTTTTTTCACTTAAGGTTGATGAACTGTATGTGTACGCATTCTCTTGATAAAGTTGGATTTCAACTTTCATCATTAACAACTTGAGACTGAATAAAAAGATCTCTACTGGCAGGTCTTCTGGAAAGTATGTCCATGTAATGTATAGTTTATGCAATCACTACCTGGCTGTGCCTGCTTTTGCATAAATCCCTTCATCAACTCAGCCTGTAGGTGCTCAACTTCTGGCCCTGCTGAGGTGTTGAACAAGCTAGGGAGTTATTCTTTTTGCTTGGGCGTCTTTTACTACCACACTTTTCCTTCTACTCAACTCTCCACTAATATTTGGTTACATCACTCTGAATAGCAGCTTCTAATGCTTACGAAGTGCTGGACACCTGTCATGTCGGCAGTCCTGACCATCATTGTGTAGGCTATAACATTTGTGTTAAAACATTTTCTTGGTTTAATAATTCCATTTGTCTTGGAAGAGATTTTTGTAAGTATTAACATTAATAAAAATAAATGCATGTAGTATCAGTAATTAGTCAATTTCACTCTTGGAATTAGAGAAATAAATTCATTTCTTTTTCAAGCTGCACCTTTCCTGCTGCTTGCACAATGTGCTTGGCAATATTGAAAAAAAATTCAAAACATTGACAAAAAAGCATAACAAGACAAAATCTTGCAGTAGATGGCTTGAAAATCAACTTGAATTTATGTTTTATTCATGTTTTAATTTGAGAAGCACCTGTAATTCTAAAAAGAAACTATTACAGAGATGCAAAAATGTAAACTGAGTAGAAAATCTTTTGCTAAAATCCCCCAAGCTCAGCCACTTCAACAGATTGTTGTTGGTGTCAAATGCATTAAAGGGCAAACAGACAGACGGACTACTGGAGCCACAATCCCCCTTTGTTGGCCTCATTTTGGCCCAAGCAGAAGCAGCTAAGCTCTTTCTCACTGTAGATTCTGGTAGCGACTAGGAGCATTGTGGCAATTTATTTTCTCCTAAAAAGATTATCAGATGACAAATTAGTTTTGTTTCTAAATATTTAATTGTGTTGGAGTGCCCATAGCGGGAGGTAATGAAGGAGAAGGGCTGTTTGTTGTCTTTTATCTTTTAATGAAGTTGGTTACCATGGTGATTTTCTAATCATTTTGATGTAGCTAAAAGCAGTGTAGGTCATGTTTGTGTGGGAGGGAACAGTGTATAGTCTGACAGCTTGGAAGAGCAAACTGCTGGCACATTTTTCTTGGCATCGTTTGTACTTGGAAGGAAATTTATCCAAAATCTACTGAAATCCTCTGTCTGGACTTGAATATAAACTGAACAGATTGGAACCCTTCCAATAAGTTACCTCCACTATAGTCCCTCTGTTTTGGTCTGGGTATGTTGGAGTTCAGGTTTGTATAAAAATGTGTAGATTTATTGTGGACCTTTTCAGACACAAAATCATCTCCCAACACATTTTTGCAGTAATTAACATATTAAACTTTTTCTAATCACAGCATCATTTAAGTGCATAACATAGCTTTGATTTAGTCTTTTTAGTAGTTCAAATTACAATTTCACTATATTTAATAAAGGTGAAGGTTTGCAAGTCACCTTTTTTAAAATGATCTAATAGGTTATTCTTAAAGTGTGAAATGCAGCTATGCCTGTTTGAAAAGGAGGTGGTGCATCATATCTTACTGGATCTTTTCTTTCCCTCTCTCTTAATATATTAAGAAAATGTATCTTTACTAGACTGCTGCTGACCCAGATTTATTCCATATTTCATTGGGGATAAATCAAAGTTTATATTTTCCTTCAAGCATTTACTGCTTAGTTGTTGGCTTGCAGCAGTCCTGCTATTTAAGCTAACCTCAGTACTATGGCAGAGCTGCTGTTTGTCCCTCAGCTAGATTCATCTATTGTTTTCATGCCCTAGTTGGTATAAGGACTTCCCAGACAAATGCAAATGGTTTGGTTTTGCCTAAAGAAGACTTCAGGTTGCGGTGGGATGGCTGAGTGAACATGTCGGCCCATGTATCCTGGATTACTGTAATCATGGCCTTCAGCCCAAAAGCTATTTATAGACTTAATTTAATTGTAACCAGATGTATGTAAATGGAGCAAGAGATGAGATGGCGATTCTGTTAGTGCATGAACCTTTTAAATATCTTAAAATGGTGTCATAGTGCCCTCTTGTGTTGGCATCTACCACTTGCCTTTAAAAAGTCCAACTATTTAAATCCTCAAGGTTTCTTCTAAAATTAACAATTTATATTTTGATTTATGGGACTTTTATTGCTGACTCCTCCTCCCACTACCCCTGCTAAACATCTTCTCTCTTTCTTTCCATGTGCAGTTTTTAACTTCCTGTTCAGTGACAAGTGTGGATTCAGTACTGAGCGCCTAATTTTGAACAATCGACGGGATGCTGTGGAGAGCGTGGCGGGTATGGCTTTCCTCCTTTCAGCAGAACGTGTGCAAACCGGCAGCTACATTGGTCTGGACTACATCATTGGGGACACGGGCATCTCCCAGGGGAGGTACAGAAAAAATGTGCATTAAACAAATTGCTTCATTTGCAACATCAGCATGTTCATTAAGGTTTAGGGGAGTCATGTAACTGCTATTGTGTCTGTTCACAAAATTGTGGTGGGAGAAAGTGATTAAAGCTTTGTCTTCTCCAGACACTACTGGGCCTTTAAGGTGGAGCCTTACTCCTACGTGGTTAAAGTCGGTGTGGCTTCTGATACCAAGCTGGCTGAATGGTTCCACAACCCAAGAGACATTAGCAGTCCAAGGTATGTGCTCAACAGACAAGATCTAAGTTACAAACACAAGGAGTTCTACTAAACGACTAAATCTGCTAACATAATCCTATTTATGCAAGAGAACTGGTGTGAACTCATAAAGAGCTTAGTTGCAGACAAAGCCTACCTTTCACATCAGATCCACTCACGTTAAACCAAAGAAAAACCTTATTTTGACAATTAAAATTTGTGGTAATTGCATAAGGCGATAAACATTCAGTGAATTGGAGAAGAACTGGCTTTAAAAAAAAAAAATCTGAAGATCATGTGTGAAGGAAAAAGTTTTGGCTCCTTTTTTTTTTTTTTTTTTTGACAATTTACTGTCAGGAAGTAGAACTGTAAAAGACATTAAGTTGGCCTCTAAATTAGGTGTAAAAATATTCAGCTGCAATTGATGTCACCTTAAATGTTTTCATTTCCCAATTAATTTTTATAATATAGATTACAATAACTTTGTGTCGCAAGCTCAGATATTTCAGTCCAGCTCGAAGAAATGCAATCCTAGGCTGTGTAAGGATCTGTTGGGTCAAAAGTTAAGACGCACTCAGTGTTCAGTGCACAGTATGACCCTTTCTGTCCATGGCATATTCTTTAGCAAAACACTGACTAGTCTTAGCAGCCATTTATTTAAGCGCTACTTTAAATTAATGGTCCTTTGTTTTTAATAGGCTCACTTGGTATATGCATAACTTAAATGAAAGAGAGGATCATCCTAAATCTTTTTTCCCCTTTCTCCAGGTATGACCATGACAGCGGACATGACAGTGGCAGTGAGGATGCATGCTACGAGCTCTCCCAGCCCTTCACACTTATCACCCTGGGCATGGGTAAACTTTTTATCCCCAAGGGGTCTTCTTCCTCCTCCGTTTCCAATGCAAATGTGTCATCCGGCGACCCAGGCAACCGCGTGCTTCCCATGCCGCAACGCCTTGGCATATGCTTGGACTATGATGCACATCGGGTGTATTTTTATGACGCCGACACCATGAGGTGCCTTTTCGAGAGGCAGGTCGACTGTTCGGGAACGATGTTTCCGGCCTTTGGTCTCATGGGCAGTGGAAAGGTCCAGCTGGAGGAGTTTATTGCTAAAAAACTGACCTTCTGAGAAAGAATGGAGGGAAGGTGTTGATGCATTAAGACTTTAATAAATTACCTTTCTCTTGGGTATGTTTCTGTGAAAACCTAGGAGGTACTTTGTTCTGTGAGGGTAAAATTCAAACATTTTTCTTAGCGATGGGCAGTTATCAGCAGGGCTTCCCTCTCCCCCCACTCTGTGAATGAGATAACTGGTCCAGCTTGTCCACATGCAGAGATCTTCAAAGATTGATATGAAAGGTCATCTTGGTAAACCAAAGTCTCTGTATCTGTGAATTGTAATTGATCTGCTTTTATTTACCAGCTGAGATCAGCTATTACTGAACTGGCTACAGAATATGTAGTCACTTTAAATATTTTAACCTGAAACAACTTACACTGGGACACTGCTTTATTATTCTTGATCATTTCTTGTTTTTTAACTGGTTGGTGGTTCTGTGTGAAGGTAGCAGCAGAGGTTTAGATGCTAGAGGATTCGAGGGAAGGTTGCTGCTAGTTTTGAAGCTAGCACCTTTGTGCCTTTTTTTCTCCCCTCTTTTTTAAAAATAAAAATTAATCACAGAATTACACAATTGTTATATCTACCAGTTTACTCTAGTTTATCACTGAAAACACTATTACTTTCAATGTTGGCTGTTTTGCACATGAGTAAATTGATGCACATAATCTCTTGCTTTCATCACTGCTTAGGTTTTTTTGTTTTTTTCCATTATCGGTAATTGTGAACACAGCAGTAAACATATGGATGTCTTGCACTCACACACAACTTATTCTTGTATTTAATTATGTGACTGTCACTTTTTTATTAGCACAAAACACTAACTTTAACTTCAGTGTTGTCCAGTTACCAAAATCTGCTATACTTTATAATTGCGATACCATGAACAGCCTGAACTCCTTGGCTATGGTGCTTATTCAAGTGCAACACACAGCTTTGTCACCTCACAGCCTTTTAACAGTTTAAAGGAAGCATTTATTCAGGTTTGTCCAAAAAGTGCTTTCACAAAATGGTACCTTAATTTTGGTGCACAGCCATTAGGTGTAGCATGTTAACCTCTTTACAGTTCAAGTCTGGCTGTCATGGCGTAGTTGCTGTTGAATTTTAGGGACACATTAGATGGGCTAAAACGTTTGTTTGGACACCACACTTCAATTGGTTAACTTTTTTTTTTATGTGCCTCCACATGGGTTGGTTTGTACATCTGTGTGTGTATATTGAGATTTCTGGAGGGTTAGGGTAACCGGTTTGTGTGCGTTTTCTCAGGTTTTTAGCCCAGATTTGGGTCTGAAGCTACCTACCTCTGTCACTCTGCCCTGGAAAACCTTAACTGCTGTCCCTTTCCTGAAAGAAACTTCTTGAGTTGATTTATAGCTCCTTTTTTTTTTTCTTTTTTTTTTTTTCTTGTTTAGGTAAGATGTTAAGCTGACATTTTTATTTTTATTTTAATGTGTACATATTAATCTGGAATTTGTTTTAAGTGGAATAAAGTAAATCATAAATGTTTGGGTGTTACTGTACGGAGATGTTGACCTGTTCAGCTGCCTTTTGTCAAGGGATTTTTTTTTCCCCCAATGGAGCAAACTACTTCTCTTCCTGTTCAGTGTTCTTTAGACTTAATCAATTTTTGGTGTAAACTGTTGTTTTGTTTGTTTTTTGGTTAATCAATAACTGATATCTCCAATTTCAAAGAGGAGTATTCAATTAGTGATGGTGTGCGTATTTTGTCCCACGTGTTTTGCATCTGTTTTCACTCCAGTCCTCACAGACCTAAAATCATATCAAAATGTACACAATCTCCAAAATCTATGCATTTAATAATTGGCTGAAAGAGTTCAGTTTTAGTCATACACAGAATGTATTGATCACAGAACAAATGGCCGAATGTTCTTCTATATGCAAGATTAGTTAAGAGTTGCAGCACATATGTCATAATGCTTAACAATGTATTAGACTTTAAATAATAATGCATCCTGTATATTGCATTTGTCATAGATTTGATTCTTGATTGCACAGATTGGCTCCATGTTTAAATACAATGTTGCACTTTAGTGATCTGTAGCACATTTGCTCTGCAGGTGTGTTTAATATTAGTGTTGTGTGTGCAATAGCATCAGAGGGGCTGTGAGACTGAAGAGGGACGCCTGAGCCTTTAGTCACAATTTGCACTGTTTGTAGGCTGTTGTTGTAAATGGGCTTCTTAAAGGAGAAAATTTTAAATGCTTTTAATCGTGTTTTCTTCTGAGATTGGATGTGGTGGTGAATTTCTGTGTGCATATATACTACGTAAACATAATTATGGAAAGGATGTTTTTTTTCTTTTTCTGTGTAGGGGATAAAGTGAATAAAACATTTTAAATCAAATTTGCCTGCCAATTTGTTTTCTGTGGCTGTGGTGCTATTTAACATTTAATTATAGAGCCAAAGGGGTGAGTGAAACATCTGTTAGCACATACAAATTGTGTTGGAAACCTCAGTCATTTTCTACCTTTAGATTTTCAACATGACTCTCTGCAGAACACTCCGAGCATACAAATGCTGTTTTTGTATTACACCTGCGAGTAACAACATAGACTTTCCATTTGAGGCTTATCTGAAGCATATCAACTCAATTTTTATTTTCATAAAAAGTTGGAAGTGTTTTGATGTTTTATTCTGATGCACAATGTTGTCAAAAGGCTTGAGATTTTTGCCTCTACACAGACTATTCTCTCAGCAGTGCATGTGAGGTTGGATGAGATGTTCTGGCTCATAGTCTTCAGGTCTAAAGTCCAGTAGCAATGTATGTTACACCTCCATATTAAGCTCTTCATGTGATTTAAGGCTTGGAAACAGCTGCTCAGCCATGGAAACAAATTCTCTGAAGAGCATTCGTAGGTGCTTGATATTATCCACCTCTGGTCACAGAAGTGATTTGAACAGATAAATTTAACAATTTTAAGTCTCAGTACTTTTGGCAAAACAATCAGATTTTAACATTTGCTTTTATCTGCCCAACAAACAATTTTTGATACTTTTGTGGCTCAATGAAACAGTTAATTTCTTCTGAAAAGTTATGAGAGTCAGTTCTCTAAAACACACCTTCAGTATGTGATGGTCTATATTATTGTAGCATATTTGTCAAAAGATATTTTAATTTGCTGAAATTTCCCAAAGAGCCTGGAAATGCTAGCATTACAGACATGTTCCAAACTGCTTTAACCTAAATTGTCACAATTTAGTACATTGTTCCTGCTGAAAGGGAGCTAATATGGTGCTGGGTAGTTTGCTCCAACATACCAATTGGCATGGACCGGAGCATGCAAAAGTGAGCGCTGTCTGGGGAGCTCCAAAGATTACGGGTATCAACGTTAAAGGTGAAGGCTAGAGTGTCATCTTCAATCAGCTTAATGTTCCAGTGATGTTCATGAATATTAAAAGGAAGTCTTTTCTAGTCTGTAACCAACCTCTCAGAATGTGGGTGCAAGAGAAAATGCATTTTAAAGATGATCAGATGAATAGGTAAAGGTACATCACTCTCCGATTGCACCATCCGTTGCATTTTGATCTATTATGTGCTCCATAGAAGCTCGCACACTAAAATTAAAGTTACAGGATTGCCAGAATGCATGTTAAGTCCCCACATTTTTGGGGTAGTAGTGGGAACAAAACTGGAGTTATTTCTTAAGAATAACTGAGGATAAAACATGATACTGGTTTTCTCTTGAACAAGTACAGATCCTACTTCCATTAAATATAGAATAGCATCAGAGGGGCTGTGAGACTGAAGAGCCTCTACAGTGTCTCCTCACTGAAAATCGTAGAGCTGAAAGGAGACATCACTTCACAAAACTCAGACATGTTGGCTAAAGAGGATTGGGCTAATGACAAATGCAAACATCTCTTTGTGAAGCACAGACAAAGGTTTTTAAAAGTGACTATTGCAAAAAGTGCCGTCGCAAACTATCAAATCAAGTGTATCGTCTTCTTTTGTCCATGCAATTAAAAAAAAATAATTATATATCTATTCAATTTAAATAGTCAAGTCTGATTTGTGTTAAACATGGCGTAAGTGATGCTCACTAAACCTTTGTGTCATACTATTTCAAATATATTTATGCTTTTCTTTTCATCCATTGAGGATAAATGGATAAACAGCCATGTATGAGAAGTTCTCAGCTATCTGTTGCTCATTTTGACTTTATCAAATTCTGACAGGTAATAAAATTATCTCAAGCTTTTTCATATCAATGGATTAATTCATCTCATTTGTGTGCGTTGTTTCAGATATTAAGTCTTTAAATATCTACTTAGTTAAGATGTTGTTTGTGTGCTGAAATCACTTGAGAACAAACAGATCTTTTGAGCAAAGATATTCTGCAGTACTGTGACTTGATAGCTGTTTTTCTTTATTTCTTTTAATAAAGTAATCTACAAGAAGAACATGTTTCACTGAATTGTTTTATGAAGTTAATTTGTAAAAAATAAATAGCAAAATAAAAAAAAAAGTAAATATTTTTGCCCAATAGGCTTTGTCAGGATAGGTGAGTGTTCCCAGGATATACTTTCTCTTGCCAACACCTCCATTGTATGTCTTGTATTTTTATTGTCCTCCCTTACTCCTTTGTTACATATTTAAATTTCTCCTTCAGATGTGTTAATTTATAATCTATACAGCAGAAGCAAAAACTCAGGGAAGGGAACCAATGTAAAAATCTGTAAAAAATGCCTTATGCTGTATGATACTTATCATACAGCATGTTTATTATTATTATGCTGTATGATATTTACTAATGCCAGCTGATCAGCTTGATTATTGTTCCTCTTGGAGGCCATTAACTCAAACACACACCATGCAAAATAAGCTGTTTATTTTTTTTTTTCTGCAATGGAAGTCCACCTTTCGTTTCCAAACTGTTTTTACAGTGACCCAGAAGAGTCAACAAAATGCTAAATCTACAAAACAAAAAATGTCACAATGGAAGCTATGGTAAAACTGCTAAAATATAAAATAAAAACACCATTGAATAGGACCTCACTCGCTGCTGGTTGGGGGCCCTAAGTAATCACTAAGGTTGCTACTGCTTTAGTCTTGCTCTGGTTATGAAGATTCCTACCTCTGCTCTTATTCCTAACACTGTTCTCTTTGTTATTAATGCATTAGAACAATTAATTTGTCCGATGTATACATGTCTCACATATCCAAGCTTTTTTTTTTTTTTTGTGCTATTTGTCCTGATTCAACTGAAATATTTCTTTCAGTTGAATCAGTGTGTAAATATCAAATTTCAAAAGTCAAAACATTAAGCATATCAGATACAGCAGTTTCTAAGGCAAAGACAACCTTATTCATCTGCGGGTATCTTTAATGTTGATTTTAATTAAACTATCACCTGCTGAAAATTCAGGGAACCGCCAATAAATTTCAAGAAGAAGAAGAAGAAGAAAATTCAGGGAGAAGCAGCAGCAGCAGCAGGAGCAGGAAGAGCAGGAGGACGAGGAGGAGGAGGAGGAGGAGGAGAGGAAGGAGGAGTAATGGACGTCACACCGCACAGGCTCGCTGTCAGTGACTGCAACGCGGAAGGAGGAAAACGACTCTCCGTCACTGAGGTGTAATTTCGGCATCACCGCCTCACAAGGTGCACCCTTTAGTGTAATTCCAGTGCCGCTGTAAGACCCCTGACACCTTCATGCCAGTACTAATTCATTTTAAACACAAAGCGGACACATATCTCCCCCGGTTGACGGGCCTCGGTAAAGACTCTAACCAGGCGCTGAAGGTAATGTACGTACGATGACGGCCGCTTGTTTGTCCACTACCTGCTGCTAGCTTGAATGACCGCCTGAGCCACCGGGGCTGCTACTGTATTTCTGGACACTTATTATATTATTAATATCATTTAATTTCGATGCAACGTGAGGGGACACATGAACGCTGGAGCGCATAGAGGCAGCTAGCTAGTGTGGGATTTAGGCTTCAAAGCGTTGTTGACGTTGTTGGTTTGACAGTTGTGGCATCCCGCAGGGCTGCTGCTTCTGCTGCTGCTGCTGCTGCTGCTAGTTAGCTGCTCTTAAATCTCTGCAGCTTATCCATGAAGATTTTTTAATACGCTTGCTAGCTAAGGTTGGTTTCTGGATAGAATATAAAGCAATCGAATATCTTCAATAGCCTTTTATTACACTGTAAACACGTTAAGGCCCATCACTAAGATTAATAAGCTGTTAATATACACCAAGGTTTCGCAGCTACTGTTTCAGGACAACTTATAAGACATAAAAATAGTCAGACTTTTAAAGATGACAGTGTTTATTGTAAGAGCTTGTGATACTTCTTGTGGTTTGTGGTACAATGAGGAGGTTAAACTGAAACATGTTTGCCAGTTCAATGTCATAACCTGTTTTAGCAAAGTTATTATCATTATGTTTATTTATGTACCTTTTTGTTACATGGTTGATATAATGATGCATCGACTGCTGCTATCAGTTTTACATACTACACTGGTAAACAAATTTTTCCAGTATGAACTTTGCCTTTTTTTTTAGAAACATACTGAAACAAATTTAGAGTTTGTTTTCCTCCAAAAAACAATCAGCATTTCTCCCTGTTTCAGTAAAGAAATCACACCTGAAAACTCCCACATTTTTCAGTCAATAAATGCTTATTTTTAGATTCACTTTGGATCTGCAACACATTTTTTTGTGATAAAAGTTTACATTTGCTAAGTTAAAGCACTTAAAGTTAAATAAGTTTGTGCTCAATACAATCTGCACAGGATTGAATGATTCTGGTCCTCGGCGGTCAGTGTCCTGGATGTTTTAGACGTCTCTTTGATAATTAAAATTAATTCATGATTTCCAGGTTCTACTCAGAACGTGGTGACCTCCGGAGGTAAATCAGCTAAATTTCAACATGCACACATCTAAAATCTGCAGGATAATAACCTTGAAGGCTGGAATTGCCTTCCTTCGAAAAGCCGAATCAGCCAGAATTGTAATTGGCAGGTTAGGCGTCTAACAAAACAAACAAACAACAAAAATATTTAAAAATAAGCCTGATTGGTAAATTTGTACTTCTTGGAATTCATTAGCAAATTATCTGTTTCTATTTTTTTTTGTCAAAATCACACTTTGTGGACATATTATGTAACGTAGAGTCTTACATAAATTATTCTATTTCCATCATTCAGTGAATTGTGAGAAGAGCAGTGTGATGTAAGAGAAGACCGCAGAGTGTGTGAGCTACAGTATGTGGTTTCTGCTACCCATTAAGAACTTGTTTTATTGGAAACACCCAGTTACTTACACCCAGCACACACACAGATACACACACATCTAAGTATCCTTTAAAACTGAATAAAGCAAATGAATCTCTGGGCACTAACAGCAATATTGGATGAAAAAGCAAATAGAGCTTATATATGAGACTGTTAACGACTGTTAAAGTGTTGTGATTAGAAAACACAAAAAGGACAGCAACGCTCGAATTGTGCCTTCTGAATCCGCCTTAATTGTTTAGTACCAGTGTTGTGCTCATTTTAGGTGTGGCAATGTGGAATAATAAAAAAAAAACTGAGCAATTTAGAAACCTGCTGATAAGTATTGTAAATTCTGCAAAAAAATATTATTAGTTTTAGAATAATTTACTGTTTTTCTATTTAATCTCTTCTTTTGTGTTGAAGGAGGAAATTATGCAAATGATCAGCAGATGAACCTGTGTTTACTGCCCAGTACAGCAGAACTATCAATAACTGGAAAAAGGAAAGAGGAACTGGTCTGAAGCTTTGCTTCTCTAACTCAGATAATCGTACCTTTTGTACTTTGGCCAAGCAGGGAGGAAGTTTGCAAACTAGTCAGTGCAAACCAAGGTTTCGTTCAACTCTTATTTGAATCTGACCTGGGCACACTTCATGTTGAGCAGTTTACACATCAACATTTAAGCTGAAATATTGATGTATTTTATAATGACTTAACTTTTCTACTCCCCTGACAGTGTGGGTTGGTTGGAGTTGGGGGCTGTTGAGCATAAACTGCTTCTTCTTAAGGTTGTGCCTCAGCATCTCATTTTTAAACCATCAGAGTTGGACTGACTGATGTTCTTTGGATCTATATGAAGCAGCATAGTGCAAGTGCACTTGACTTCAAGGTCACAAACTTATGAATGGCCACTTTTTTCCCCAGGATTTTCTGAAAGAGAATACAATGTATGATACCATCAACTACTGCATGTCATCCAGGCCATGAATCAACCAAGCAGTCTTTTCAAACTGATGTCTGTCAGCAACTTTGTCTCTCATCTGTTGAAGAGTTTCTTTAGACCGAGGGATGAAACTACATTTCGTTGCTTGTACTTGTGACAGTGCAATGACAATAAAGTTGAATTCTATTCTATTCTATTCTATTCTATTCTATTCTATTCTATTCTATTCTTTGAGTTCTTTTTTGAGATCTCATGTCCTCCTCATTGTTTTCAGACAGGCTTTATTTCAGTCAAACTGTAATCGAGCCAGGGTGTGGCTAGTAAAACCTGAAGCAAAATCTGTGGACTATCACTGTTAAGTAAAGACTTTTTACAGGTTTTGGGTTAGTCTAGTTATAATTAAATCATTACAAAACAGCACCTACCTGTGAGTAAATATTTCTTCATACCAGTTTACTGGTCACCCAGTATGATTCGCCACTAATAGCATAATCTGAATAATCTTCAAGTTAGTGTCCTTTTTCCTCCGTCTTTGATAAGCTACATGATGTATTCTGGATATATTTTAACTCTGGTATAACATCTAAAGGATTGTAAGCCTGTCTTAATGAGCTAGGGTCAAAGGTCAGTCACCAGGTCAAATGGTTGTGGCAGGCATCCCTCTTTACCGTATTGGAGGCGATCCCATCTGATCTGGGAAGACAGCTGGCTGAGGATGTGTGTATGGGGAGCGCCTGTTGTGTCTTCTCTACTTTCTCTTGCTATAAAACTGATCCATGTGCTTTAGCTATTTATATGTGTGCATCCATTACATCAAATAACACATGTAGCAAAAATAATTGACTCCCCTCAATGCTGATGATGGAGTGAGTTATATGGACAGCTGTTTGCTGCTCTGCTTCTTTAATTTTTTTTTAAGTTGGTCAAGAAAAACCTTAGTTTGTTGGTGAATGTTGTGCCACAGCTGTTAGCTATGATTATGGACCCATGCATCCGTTGTGTTGTGTAAACATTTTAGAAAAACCGATCAGCATCACATTTAGAACTTGATCGAATTTACTGTCCAGAAGGTGAGACTCTAATTAGCCACTTCACTGTAGGGTGTTAATGTAATCTTATTACACAGAGACCAAAAACAAAACACTTCAGTTGCCTCGGACGTTAGAAGGTAGCTTCATCAGTGTTGGCAGGATTGCAGCGTAAGTAATCCTCCTTTGTGTAAGAAAACATTTGAAAACACTGAAATTAATTGGCTATACTGAAGTTGGACACCATCTGAGTTTAAAATGGGCAAACAATAAGACTCGCTGGCTGTAGTTACAGTTTGTACAAGCAGGTTTAATGAATAATGTTTAGTTCTGCTTTCTGGGACAGAGGTGAGAGATAATTGACTTTTCTACTTGTTTGCTCAGTTCAAAACCACAGTTGATTTATATTCCTCTTATTGTACCTGCAGAGAGGATCTGTATCAGAATTGGCTCTTTTTGTATACAGTACCATGTCGATGCTTAGCAAGCCGTGTGAACAGCTTTGGTTTGCTAAACTGAGACTGTGCAGGTTGACCAGGTATTCTGTCCAAAGATAGAAGTATCTCATGGATTAGTGGTGTCTCTACTTTATTTACGTGTCAATTAGTATTCACAGAAATACACTTCCTGTCAGAAGTTTATATGCTGCCATGAAAGATAAATGCTTTACTATTTTGAATTTCTTTTGCATAACCATGGAGCCACTGTGAGAAGAGGGCCTTCTTCAGAATCAAAGCATTCTTGTATTGAAGATAATTGAAGCTATATTCTAAATTCAGTGCTGAATATATGTCTAAATAAACTCTAATCTGTCTCAGAAAGGTTAACCTCAACAACATGCTTTATGTATCATCAGTCCACCCACCAAACTACAGAACAGTTCTGATCATAATTTTAAAGCCCAACTTTATGAGTGTCTGTAACTTCTGACTGGAGCTGGATGATGAATCCTTAACAGAAAGTCAATTCCTCCCATCTCATATGCAAATAATGAGGTGGATTAGAGTTTTTATCACCTTGGGGTTGAAGGTTTATGTTTCTACATGAAACATTTTCTTCGACTTTATTGTTGATATAAAAAACTCTGTGACACATTTTATGACAGATTGCAATTAAGTTATTGATTAAAAACACTGGACAATTAAGTTAAAAAAAAATCTTCTTTCTATTCTGGCAGTTTTAAAGATTTAGATTTAGCAGGTAGAAGTGTTTTAGAAACCATTTCCAACTCTTTCAAAGAAACATGTTTAAGATAATTGTAGACTTGCTAATAGAACCTTGCTTTGAGTGCTGTACTGATATGGGCAGAAAAGGCACTCAGAAGAAGAAACCATTACTTCAAAAGCAACATAAAAGTAATTCCAGTTAATGGATACACTCAAATAGATAACATTGTTATGTTTAAATACTTAAAATATCATCCCAAGACATCAGCATTGAGGTTAAAGCTGCAAATAGATCTTCCAAATAGAAATTATCAGTACTAAAACTGCTGATAAATTGGTTACTGAGACTTAAAAACAACCAAGTGGATGTTCTGGATTGCCTATCAAAGGAAAATTTGTGGGCAGAGTTTAAAAGACGTGTGGGAGCAAGGCAAACTAATACAAATATTCCTCCCCTTATTTTGCCATTTTGACTTTCTCAGTATCTTCTGCAGAAAATTATAAAGTGTCATTTTTTTTTGCAGATGTCTCCCTTTTTGTTAATTTTTTGTGATGTATGTGTGTTTCTCCAGAGTCCCTCACTGCCTCATCTTCTCCATGGGTGAATCGGGCTCACGGCGTTCCACACTTGTTTCACGCCTGCCAATCTTCCGCCGCAGCGCCAGCAAGCGGCAGGAGTCCCTTCCCTCCTCCCCATCCTCGGGGGGAGTGGGAAACGGCGTTCACACCTCCTCCCCCTCCAGCACCAACTCCAGCTCGGGCAGCACTGGCAAACGGCGGAGCCTGTTTCGCACGCCATCTCTCAGTTTCACGGCTAAGAGGAACAGCGATCCACGCGTTCAGCCCATCAACCTGAACCTCACGCCCCCCCTGACGCAGACCACTGATGCAAACGGAAACAACCAACAGACGGTAACTTCGTCGGCGTCCGCAGGATTCGGCGAGGGTGGCAGGCGTTCCAAATCGCGCCACTCATTTGGGTTTGGGAGCCACAAGCAAAAGAAAATCCCACGCTCGCAGACTGAGGACTTTGACAAGGCCTCCTCATCCTCGTCGGCAGCCAATCGAAATGTGTTCATCAACTGCATCAGCAGCTCCGGAGCCAATGAAGGTGACGACTCGGGGTTCCTCGACGACTTCAGTGGGGCCAGTAATAACAACAAACGCTCTTCGAGGCAGAAGAAGCAGCTACTGCCTAAATCATTCTCAGCCCATCACCGTTTCTCTCGCACGTCCGACCACCACAGGCCTCCAGAAGTCAACCTGGAACCTCCTAGCTCTGCCACCGTCACACCTGGGCCAGAGAGCCTCACCCCTGGGTCATGTCCTGGAGAACTAATGGGAGGAGGGGGTGAGAGCTCGCTTCAGTCCCCCATGATTTCAGAAGATCGAACAACAGCCATCACTCCCTCAGAGTTCATTCCCATAACAGAAGACTCTGTGTCGGAGGTGGACGCACTCCCGGCTCCCAGTCCAGGATCCGGTTTGAACTCAGGGCCTGTCTGTGTGCCTGAGTCGCCTGCTGATGCTGCTCCACCTGATCCCCCAGCTGCACCTGAGAACCTCAGCATGGCAGTCTCCACCTCTCAGGTACTTTTACTCAACAAGCGTTAATCTGAGTCGGATTTCCCTTGTTCAGTGATTCAGTACATTTCACACAATCATTGATTAAGCCTAGCTTATTGGTACTGATCTACAAACATGTAACGTTTACAGACTGAATCCATTTGTAAACAAACATATGTAGAAACATTGTAAAAGCAGAACTGCCACAATCATAAATGTGTACTTGGAATACTAGAACAACACCACGGGGGGGGTTATGGCTCTCTCTGCTAAATGTGCATGATGAAAACCAAAGACTGAGTTTTCCCTGCTTATGTTCAGAATTTTAATGTTTGCGATTATTCTTTGAAGTTTGAAATCTGGCCAAAAAAAATTGCATGAATCACCCTTTTGTTGAAAGGTCTCAGGCTTGGAGGGAAAAAAACTGAAGAGGCTCTCAGATACAATATGTGTTATTCCCCGTCACAATCTTCAAAAAGAAAATTCATTTATTGAGTAGGTTCGCACTCTTGTGCGCTCTTATGTTCACTTTCTGGCCTTTGAGAAGAAAATACTGGATTCAGTATCTCTCTCTGGAGATACTCACAAACTCTCTTCTTCTTTCAAAAGTATTCATGCCTCTTTAAATTTACATTTTACACATTAGAACCACAAACTTGAAAGCATTTTTTTAAAATATAGAGCAACACAATGTAGGGGATTATGTAAAGTAGAAGGAGTACAACATATTTTCTCTTACCAATAAAAAAATAAGTAAATAAAAATAATTAGTAGAACAGTGTTGTTGCAACATTGCTGCAATCACACTTGAATCTCTTTTGATGTTTGTCTCTTTTGGGTTTGAATATCCAGCAACTGCTGGCATTTTTGACCATTCCTCGTTGTACATAATATAAAAATGAGTAAGTTGCAGCCCTTCGGAAAACCAAAGTTTGTTTTATATATTTATAACCTAAACTTACTGTAAGCTTCAAATCAAAATTCTGGACCAGAAGTTTTTGCTTTCGTGAAAAGTTATAGTTTTTATTCTTCTGTAAGGTACTGAGTTCCCCTCCTAACTCTCAAAAACAGCAAATATTTACGAAGCAGAAGTTTTGCGAACTAAAGTGCTATTTTCTTCACTATTCGCTATTTAAATATGAAGTAACTTTACCTGTGGACATTCTCTAACACTCACTTACTTATTACTTGCTGTAGGAGGAACATCTTTCTTTGTGAAGCATATTTTTTACACATATTCAATAAAATATTCTCTCCTCAGGTTTTCTTCACCCCAGTCCAGTCCAGCGCTGAGAAACCCTTACTCCCTGACACCAGCACAGCCAACAACACAGACTATGAAACGGCTGTCTCCCTGTCCGAGCCAGAGACGGCTGTACCCTGCCCACCTCTGCGGGAACAATCACTGGAAGAGAGGAAAGAGAGGGAAGAGGAAAGACAGGAGGCAATGAAAGACGGTTCAGTAGAGGAGAGGAAGAAGTTGGTGCAGGAGAGAAAGGCAGGCTACCACACCGAGACCACAAGTGAGAGCGAGGTGTGTGGGGCGCGCAGCGAGGGCTGTCACTCAAACCCCGAGAAAACGGATAGGAGGGCGAGACACACTCTCTCTCTTCAAGAAAGAGGAAGCTTCTGCGGCTGCCACGAACCCAGATCCTCTCATTTGAGGAAACCACATGCAGGTACAAAACTCAGAACAACAGAGGGAATCACAGATTTACATGCAGAGTCACTGATGCCCAGTAGCACTGCCAGAATAATCACTTGGCTTAGAAGAGACACAGACTAGACTCATGTCTGGGAATCCATTCCACTGAATCTCAGACCTGTCTGACATGATGAGGGTTATTGAATCATTTCCAGGCAACTGCAGAGCTTTGTCTGATGGAAAACATTTATTTGGCGGTGAAGGTGAAGCAATGCTGGTTCTGCTTCATTCTTTTTCAGTTTTAATTATTCTAAATAATACAAACGATCAGGTAAACCCTGAGAGAGGTCATTAAAGATTTTACAGGTTTGTAGGTGTTGCAGACTAAACAATGGGGATTTAAAGTTGTGTTGAAGAATAAATAATTAACACTGGAACATGGAACAATAATTTAGAAGCCCTGGCTTGTAAATTATTCCATATTTTAAAGTTTTGAAGATGATTGTTAAAAAAAACCTTTGCAGCTGCAAAACAGGTTTGACATTCTCTGTTTCTGCCTCTGGCTTGGCTACTATTTGCTCTTACTGGATGAGAGATAAAAACAAATCTTATCTTCAGCTTATTGTTACAGTTGCATAGCTCTACAGATTTATTCATTTTAAACCACAGATTTTACAGTTATAAAAATCCTCAAATCCTAATTCTTTGCTTTTTGCTGCAAAATATCCCTGTCAAATTTTGTGATGTGTGCTTTTTTAAAATCTATCAACAAGTTTTTAAACTATTCTCTGAAAATCTGAATTTTAATTTACAGTTTTTTTTAAACCTTATTTTGTTCTTTTCTGCTTTTAAAAACCAAACATAAAAATAATTTTATGAATGCCAGTTATGTTATTAAATTAGAGTGGAACTCCAGAGGAAAAAGAATTAGTTTCTTTTAAACTTGTTATTTAAAATGCAATAATGGAGACATTTGCATGTTAACATTCAAAATGCATTTAATGTATCAGTAAGGATTTCCTCTTAATTTATTGAGATGTTAACATATCTGTCTGTAAAAGGCTTTAGAAACAGGATATCGTTGACTGCATTAATCCTGCACATCCACACAGGCAGAAACTGCTTTATTCAGTCAAGTATGATTCCAGATTTGTGTCTAAATATTTCTGTAAACATTTTTTCAGCGGACAATGTAGTAGACAGAGAACATGCCAGACTTCACAGAGGGAATTTTGCAGCTTTAAAAACCCTTAGAGGGAGTTTGTCCTTGGTGTCGGCTCATTCTTAGCCGCTGGGTGTCGTATCATTGTGTGCTTGTGCTTCTGTGTTCAGTAAACCCCCATTTTTAGCTTGAAGTACTCCTGTTTATTAGGCCCTTTTTACCAAATGTTTAACATAAACAAAATACATTTTTAAAAAATTTGTGTCAACAAAAATATTGTTGTCACAGTCCCATAATTTATTAAAATAAAACAAAAGTAAGTACATTATTCTGTTACAAACTCATACCCGATGCCTGTCTCATTTTGTTGATGAAAACAATTTAAAATGTAAATCTGCCAGGGTTTTTACGAATAATTTTGGGTTTAACTGTTTATACTTGCAGTTTTATTTTTGCAATATTAGAAACTGCTGTTCTGAGTGCTGAAACTGCACAATAAACGATGTTGTGGATTATAAAGTTGCCCAAATGGCAGAACAACCTGCCATTATCTACTGTTGGATCCCTTAACTACAGAGATTTGTTGTATTGATTCAGTATTGCAGGCTTTTTGTTGTTGCTCCCCCATGTGCTGTAAATATTTATGGTTATAAGAGTCTGAAACTATGGTAAAATGTTCAGGACTTCTTTCTGCTGCGGATCTTATCCTATTTTATTGAGTGAGTTTACAACAAAGGAGCTGTTTAAAAACGAGCCCTTTATTACACTCTGGAAAAGCGCAGCATGTGTGTGCAAGTGGGCGGAGTGAGAAAGCACAGAAAAAATAGTTGGCATGAAGTCCTGTTTTTTTTAATAACCTGTTGCTCTGTAACAGGTTATTACCGTAAAAGGATATGGTATTGTTTCTCTGTTTCGCTTCTAATTTTCGATAAATCACTGTAGAGCAATTATAGGCACCTTCCTCTTGTTTTTCTGAGGAATATTCCCCCTGAAATTTGGTGTTCATTCTTCAGTTTTATTGTTATAAAACAATCTAGCTGTGGGGAGTCTGTATAAATTTGATTATTGCAAAACAATAAAAACAGTCTGAGCAAAACCAATATAGCCGAACAGCTTCATGAAGGAAGGATTTAACTTTGTTTAAAAAGCTGAGTAAGTAAAAGTGACTTTGTCATTTAGTTTTATGAAAGAAGGTTCATCCTCTGGAGGGATGGATCTTCCCACATTAGAAATTAATAAAAATAATATTGCATCTCAACAGTGTCATCTAATTTCTACAAATCTCTCTTGCTTCTCTTGCCATCCTTTGTGTAGCTTCTGTGTGCAGCAGTGCCAGTCCTTACCACGAGGTGATGCGGATGGAAAGGCGACTGCGCTCCTCATCTGAGGGGGCCGGTGGGCCTCGTGTCCATGGAAACTACAGAGATGCCCCAGGCATGGAGGGAAATGGGCTGCTCAAGCACAGAAACAACTCCTCATCGTCTAAACTTGGAAGTTTGGTAAGCCTGAAGCTGTTTCTCTCTGTTTAGGTTGCGCCATAAATACAAACACTGACAAACTATTTCACTGCCCTTAAATTGTAGGTCAGGCTCAGTTATTAATATATTTGTAGCACTACTTCTTCGCTTTTTTTAATTGTTAATGCAAAACGGCTTAAACCAAATATTACATTTTAATAATGCAAAAGGATTAATGGAAACTTTTGCTGGTGAAATAAGCAAAATGTATTACAATTAAACATTTCTTAAGTCTAGTAAGAAATTAGCTTGTACATATTTCTATACAAGGTACCTTAGTGTTCATAAAATTAAATAAGTGTCTTGCAGTTAAAAGAAAAAATACTGCATACATAATACAGCTAAAAAGAATTAATGAATACAGTTTTGGATCGATAAATGTAAATATTTATCTGCTTTTCAGTAAATCTTCAGCATCCGTTCTTATACATCAGCAAGATGTGGATAAGTTTGTCACTTCTCAAAGTGACAAACACTTTGAGAAGTAGTTTGTCATTACTTCTCAAAGTGGAAACTGCCAAAAGTTTAATTGTTGCATTTGGCTCTCCCATGTGCAGCTTGTAAACCTGGTTCTTGGTTGTTTTGGTGTGAGTTCAATGGCTGATCATAAATGGTAAATATGAAATTTGCAGAAATTTGATCATGGACCGAATGTGATTATATTAAGTGTTTAAACTTTTTGTTATCATAACTCAAAATGTTTCATCTGAAATAGAAAATTTAATAAATATGTGCAACAGGTTAATTCACAAAGCTCATTGCATTCACACGGCAAATTTGCTGGTTAACAAACCAAGAATCACAACCTCCAAACTCACTTACTGATGGGCGCATTTTAAATTAAATATTGTTTGTGCTGCTCTGACTTTTTTCTGGTGTCAATACTCATGATGGTAAATGTACTCTAAAAGGATGGTTTTAAAGTCTGCTCAGCCACTTTGGCCTGCTCTTCGATTTACCGCTCAAGGTGTTGTGTCACAATCAATAAGCAGATGGACACTTTAGTGATAATGAGGTCGCTTATGCATTGAAATGACCTTACAGGAATGTATGGTGGTAAGAAAAAAATAGATATAGACTTTAGACAATTCTGTAGACTCGTTATTGGACTGATTTCTGACATCTGCATTTTACTGTGTTATTTTTGTTTTTGGTAGCAATGTGCTATTTTTAAGTGTATGTTTTAGAAAATATGTACAATACATAATTATACGAAATTTGACTGACTGTTACTGTTTTATTCCTTTTACCCATTGTCTCTAAAATTCTTAGTACATTTGAAAAGAGGGAAGATATACAAATGATATATACAAAAGGTATTTAATCTCCAAACAATTATTCTGCAACTTCAGCTGAGACACCATCTGCTTTTATCCAAATATACATTTCTTAAGGATTTTTTTTATAATAAAAATTTGCATGTGCTTCCAAATTTGTTCTCGCAGCCACACAATGAGCAGCAGTCCTTAAGAGTTTAGAATGAGTGGTGGCAATTTTACTGTAATTATAGCCAGCTGCTAGAATACTCTGGTAAAATACTAAAATACTCCCTCTAATACGCTTGCTGATTTGAGTCGGTGCTTGTGGCCCTGAACATGAAAATATGAAAGGCGTTCCTTGAATTTAGAGTACACTCGTCTTCCCTTTTTTGCCTCTCCATCACACAAAAACAAAATGTTTTGAAGGACAAAGAGGAAGTGGTTGACATTTAAGTAAAATCCAACAACATGACACCTTTATGGACCAATTCGCTTCTATTAATGCAATGTTAGTTAACTGAAATTATGCTAACTATGTTAACTAACTATGCAATGTTAATTAACTGAAATGATGGTTAGACAGCAATCAGAAATGTTAAAAAAAATAAGCAAAAGGCTGTTCTTGACTTCATCCTATTTAAGGAAAACGTTAGAAGTTTAAATTGAGTGTGAATGTGTGAAGTACTTAGAAAAACTTCTCCAGTCATCTAACAGGTTTAAGCCTGGTGTTTTG
Organism: Brachyrhaphis roseni; assembly: GCA_903066815.1. Classification (NCBI taxonomy): domain Eukaryota; kingdom Metazoa; phylum Chordata; class Actinopteri; order Cyprinodontiformes; family Poeciliidae; genus Brachyrhaphis; species Brachyrhaphis roseni. The sequence continues at coordinate 94,908 of CAEFZY010047403.1, read as the reverse complement.
TCTGCTTGCTCACATTGCAGCAGTATTTGTTGGTGCAAGATTTAGCAACATCCATTTTTGTTTTTGCCAATAGGTTTTAGCTGTGACTGGGCTGCTTTTCCCACAACATGCACAGGAAAGCTCCATAGGAGGCAAACCAGTTTAAATCAATCCCATTTATTCTACCGGAGACTAAAAGCTTCCTCTGGGAGATTACACAGAGCACGGATGTACCCTTCACATTACAGTGTGTATTATAGACTGCTGCTTCCTCTCCACTTCCACTTTGCTAAATATTGTATAATCTCTTTCTCACCTCCTCCCTGCCTATGAAGTGCCCTTCTGGGTCTGAGTAATGGAGGAAAGGTAGAATCCCAGCAGTGTATATTAAACTATATCCTATCTCCCTTTGCTTCGTAAAATTTTATTGGTCAGTTTTATGCGCTTGTAGCTAATGAAAACCTCAGGATTTAGACACATTTATCTTAACCTTGGCCTAGTGTTTTTCTAGTGTTATACAATGATGGTATGCAAGCAATAACATGTTATGAATACAACGCCCTCCACACTTATTAGCACTTTTGGTTAAGATTTAAATAGCCTCAGAATAAACCCCTCTTTTTACTGCAGTAGCAAAATGTCAGAGTGAGTCACTGAGGAAAGTAAAAAATTTAATGTTTATTTTAAAATTTTAATACCAGCTTGTCCATAAGCCTCATTATATGGAAACATTAATTAGTACTCTACAGTTATTTTCAGAATGGGAAAGACAAGAGAGCATGTCGTTCATGTAAGCCAGACAGGTGTTGAGTCGAACAATGAATCTTAAATACTGTAGCTATAAAAAAAGCTATTTTCCTGAGTTCGTACTTTTCTACATTCAAAGCAACAATTTAAAAGTTTAAAATAACTGGTGCTATCCATATTTCCTACTACGGTGAAATCATCTTTTTGCTAGATTTGGTATTTGTGCTTTAGTATTTGTGAGAGCTACAGCTGCCCAATGTATCCAATATCAACAGTAACCTCAATATCGGCCTGTGTAACGCTGCCTTTGCAAAGAACTGTTTGCATGTGGTAGGATATTGAACTGATATATAATAAGTGTTATATATCAACGCTCTGCATTTCTATAATGTATTTGGCCACTTGTAAGGACTTCGGTGGCCTTTAAAGCCTGTACCTCTGCTATATTTCTGGTGGTGGAGACGCTTAAGCTCATGGAGAGGATGGGACGTCATGCCAAGGCAAAGAAATGGTTCATCTTAATCAATATTGTCATTGCAATTTTACCCAAGAGCATGGACATAGCTTATTTTCCTGCTACTATGTGGCTCTAGAGTAAACCAAGAAAGGAATCAAGATTTGGACTGCAATGATAAATGCCCAATTTATTTACTTCTGTGATGAGAAGCAGTGCCATTGATCTCATTCTGCCTGCTATTGATTATTTATTTATTTTTTTATTTTTTTATCATTTCAAAAGTTGTGAAACATTTATGTTCCCAGCATTTTCAGCTGTGGTTTCTCATAAGTCTATCAGTGACAGTGGAGATAATACTTTGACAGTCTGGTGGTGATTACACTCAGAATTTGCTCACAAAGGAAGTATTACATGAAATATTCTCCTATCTCAGAGACGGCCAGAATAAACACTTTTGTTGGTAGCTCGAATGACACACAGAATATGACAAAACAGCCCAACATTTCTTTTTTCCCTTCCTGTTTTTTTATGTGCATTTAAACAGTAGCATAATACCCTGCTTGCTAGACATTGTCCCAATTTAACATTCCTTTTATTTCCATGCTCTCCAGTTTGTTTAGAGTGCGTAGAGGGAAATTATTGTAAGTGACTCTTGAATTAATCATACAAAAGATAAGGATACTTTATTGTTGGAACAGATGGTAATAGCTGCTGCCAGATGGTAGAAAAACAACATTCTAGCTAATATTTGTCCCTAATTCTTTGTCCAACTAGCTCTAATAAAAGCATGTTTTTATTAGAGATATTTATAATTGTCAAAAAATGTTAAAGGGTTGTAACTTGCAAAATCTTGTAATATTTAGTAAAAAAAAACACCAAAATTTTAGCACAAGTTTTCTACATGAAAACATGTTGCATACAAGAATGACAAAAACATTTTTGAGCAGATTTTCATCCAGTGCGATCTTACCAACTTATCTAGTGCAATTGACATTTAATGCTCAAGAGTTGGAGTACTCTTCAGTCTCAAGCTGTTTTGTCAAACTCAAAAACTGCGTTTTATTTAATTTTTTTTGTTGGGAGTACAACAGCAACACACAGGTAAAGTGCTCTCCTGCTGCAGAAAGCCATTTTATAAAGTGGAAGAAAAGGGAGGAAGATAAAAGAAGTCCATAGAACATCACCAAACAGAATATGACAATTTCTCTGTGTTAGGAATTTGTCAACAGATATGATCTTTAAATCAAAGAAAAGATTCATAATAATTATAAGTATAAATTAAAGTCACTTATTAACTTCTGAAGTAGTAGATAATATAATTGTACTGGTACTGTGGATGAAAAGCCAATGAGACCATGACGTCAAAATCTATGTTGACACAGCTTCTCTGCAAAATGTTTAATCTGGCAGTGAACAGCTTTAGTGGAGGCATCTGAAGCAGAAAATCCCCAAAAATGACTGTGAATTCAAAGTGCACGTGTTTGGGACATTTCTGTTTGGTCAAACTTTATTAGATGAAAGGAAAAGTGTCTTTATTGGTTTAGTTATAAGTTTTCAAAAACATGAGGGAAATATGTTCACCAAAACTGCTGGTTGGAGCGTTTTTTTTTTTTCTGGGAAATGGGCTTTTAGCTATCACTTCTTCTAGCAGAAGAAAGCTTGTATTTGCATAAAATTTGGCTTTGCAGTTTTAATTTTCTTTATTACCATGTTTTATCTTTTGTTTGCCTTGTTTTCACTTTTATCTACTTTCATTGAGTTCTTTTTCGTGCACAAATTCTGGATGGTTTAGTACTTTTCTGTCAAGCTGAGATAATTTATCTCAGACATTTCACAGGAAGGAAGTGATCCCACCGTAAGAGCTAATCCTTTATGATTAAATATCATCATATTTTTCATCTCTATTTAGTACCTTTAAACATCTCATCATGGCTGTCTGGGAAAAGTCAAAGGATGAAGAGCAATATTGCTCTTAGTATTTAAATTCATGGTACATGAATGAACAGTAAATAGAAAACACAGTCATAACTCATTTCAGTACATTTTCTAGGACCTTTTCTTAGTGTCCAATCGTTGTCATTTTTCTTTCCTTTGTTCAAGTGCTGTGTTATTTGGTTAATTACATCCTCTGTGGATAAAAATACCAAACTTTAATGCCCCTATCAGCTTTTATAGGTTATGTAGAGTCAAGTAAAAGCTAAAGAGCAAACATGCTCATTAAAATCTCAAGAACTCCAAGGATAAATCAACGGCAGCAAATATTATACATTATACCTTTTGTTGCTATGACTAATGCAACATGAAACTGTCCCAGTATGCTGTTTCCACTTTTACCTGTGAAGGGAGAATGCATATAAAATTATCATTTGTGAAAGAATTAAGCTATATATTTATTTTGCTTTAGCCTTCTCTCTGGCAGCCACTTTTAATAGCTAACTCAGCACTTAGGACACTAATCCTTTAAGATTAAGGTTTGTTCTCAACAGAGCAAACCAACTATTTAACCGGCAATGTTTCGTATTAGTTGCGTGTTGGCCTTGATTTCGCAATGAGTAATGACTCCATTTTGATGCATTGTTTTGCCGTTGTTTGAAAATGACAAATGCCAGATGATAAACTGCGAGATTGCGTGAGGGAACTTCTCTGTCATGTGGGTTTTATTCAACAAATGGATTTCCAATTTGACTGGACGTTCAATCCTCCGCGCCCTCAGGCATACTGTAAACACAAGTGGCTGGGAAGTGCCTTCTCAGGCAGGTTGAAGCCATTTGTTAGTTGGTATATTTTTATGTTGCTGGAGGCTGTAAGACCTGCCTGAAAAGCTAAATCGCTCTCACTTCATCTCAACGCTTCTGCCACCCAAAGCACTGAAAACATGTAATTTTCTTTGATTTAGGCTGAGTGCGAATGGAACCCAGTGTCTTTTAATGGAGCGAGAGAAACAAATTCTTCCTCTGATCTCTGTTTTGGGTGTCATTTTGCTTGGCAGTTAGGAGAAGGAACCATCTTTTAATGAGACCTGAATCTAGTATTATCTCTATTAACTGAAGGATTATACTCAATCAAATCACAAATGTGAGGTAAAAACGTGACATTGCTGGCTTGTAGGATCATATTTCTCTGGAGAGAGAGGTGCATTAAAAAGGGCAATTTAGCTTAAAATGCAATCTCTGTGATGTAGTATTAAACAGGCTCTTCATTTCTTTTCCAATACCGTTTTAGCTTTTTGCTGTAAAATCTGAAATGAAGTCTCTTACTTTTTTTATTTCTCTCCTATTTTCTGTAATGATCCTCCAATTGGGAAGAGAAGCAGTGTGATATTATATGTTCATCATATACAGCCTGTACTGAGTTCATATTTCTTCTGATGATAATTCTGCTGAGGTATGGCTGAATGGTCACGACTGTCCCTGGCTGCTTCTTTCAAGAGGTGGGAGATCAGAGTACAGAGTGAGCTGCATGTTGTTTATATTTATATTCGACTGATCTGTGAATCGATTTTTCCGTTCCAGGTACAGATATGTTTATAAGTAAATAAATTATGCATGATTTTACTGTGTGTTTTATTATTGCACAAGGGAAATTTAATGAAGGTCAAAGTCCAATAAGGGTAATTAATCCATAGAAAAGATGAAACTGCATCTTATTTTTCTTATTCATCATTGTTTTTAGTTATTAATTTGGTTTAGGAGCTTCTAAATTAACTGGCATTATGAGTTACTTAATTTAGTTTCAGATATTATTCAGACATATTTTGGATCATCGATTTCTTCTAAACTTTTTTTGGGGGGCAAATGTCCTTTACATGACCATTAGGGGGCAGCATTGATCTTTGGAATGAATCTAACCAAATTAACAATATCTTTCTACATTACAATAACGCTAAGATTATTAAATTTCTTTATTAAAAATATCATATATGTGTCATCAAGCAATGTAGCATTACAAATTTTGGATTTGACTTTGACATACTAGGATGGAGGCGATATTAAAATGCAGCCTTTCCCTCAACAGTCCCAAGGCTGCTGATCATTTAGGATTTCTGAGGATTCAAGAAAATCACACTTAGATCTTTTTGAAGAGGCATAGGCTGGGTATTAGTTTGTAATTCAGGAAAGGCTATAGAAACATGTCTTTTTTTCAGTTATCTTTTTAAAATGATCCTGATTTAGTTCAAATCTGTTAAGGAAAATAGCATTACAGGGATAAGAGTTTTAATTTAGTCATCAACAATGTTTCTAACATATTCATAATTTCTTTCAGAAGAGCACATTTTTAGAGCTTGCACGTATCATAAAACCAAAACTCTGAGTCCATCTTTGGAAGTTACATGAGCGCGATGCTGTATCTCGTTGTCATGGGAATTAAAAACTGCAGATTAGCAGAGTTTATCTAGTTTGCTCAGCAGCTAGTTTTTGCTCATCGAGCAAATAGAAAGCTGACAGATGTTACACAAAACTACAGGCTCATTTGTCATTTTCATTGCTTTCTCAAACAAAACAGTTATCATACCAAGATAATAGGACTCACAATATGTTTATGAGGTTCCTAAGCAATGAAGAAGGAATAAACATCTCAGTGGGTGAAGGCGAGGAGGGAAAAATCTAATATAATAAAATGAGCTGCATTGTTTGATAATTTGATGTCGTGCAATATTGTGAAAATTAGTTTTGTCTTTTGCCAACCAAAAATAAAACTATGCACGTTGCAGATCCTGCTGGAATGATAAAAAGTATATCCTATTGGAAATGCATAAGAACTGGTTTAATTATTTAGTTCAAGAAAATAAAATTATGTCTTTGATGTATGTGATTTTCCTTTTGCTTAACAGGATGTGCTGAACAACCTGGGCTCCTCAGAGCTGGATGAAGATGACCTCATGTTAGACCTGGACCTCTCAGATGATCAGCGACATCGACATGGTAACGTCTTCTCTGCTGCGTTCATGTAGCTACACATTCTGTGAAAAGCAACAAAACACCCACAACAGAATTCAGTCGCCAAGATCAATTTTCATTCTCTTGCTTTTATTTAAATTTTCCACATTTTCTCATGTTTTATCTACCTAGATTTTCTTGGTCCATCTGCCTTGATTCACCTCCTGTTTGCACTTGTGTTTTCTCTCTCATTGTTTTTTTTTTTATTAGACTGTATCTATTCCATCACTTTAAAACATGACACCAGTATTTTTATTCCAACCAACATGCACCAACAACTTTGATCCAGCCAGCTCATTTGCAGCAATTTTTCTCCTTTGTTGTTTTGGCATTTCAGTCAGACCAATATATTTTGCGGTTGAAAAGTGACTGTCAGAGGAGAGTTATTTATCCTGCCGTACCTCAGTGTGGCAAGGACTGACAAACTATAACTTCATATAAAAATGTTATTATATTGAATGAGTGCAGTGATTTGCTATGACTATACCAGATGATAATGTGTGGAGTAACTTAAATAAATATCTCATTCATCAGATGTGGTGAAGTTAAACGATTCCCTTTTTGAAAGCATTAGTGTTAATTACAGAAACATAACAGTAAATGGGCCATTTCGCAAGTTATTGTAAATACTGCCATAACTGATTATGTAACTGATTATCACCTGCAAATGTTTGCTTCATGAAAACATTTTTCATTCTCTCTGTGGACTAAATTTAGGTTTGGGGTCACTGTCCCTTGTTTGTTTTTAAAGTTACTGAGAAGCTGCACAACTGATAGTTTGATGCATCAAATTAAAACTATGAGCCATGATTGATTCTGTAAAATCTCTCTTTAACACATAGTTTGACTCCTATCGGACAACATGTCATGTTATTTTTTCCATGTGTTCTGGGTGTAAATCTATCCTCTTAAAGACAAACTTACAAGCACTTGAAGTGCTGGTGACAAAATACAAGACATAAAACTACTGATCTGAACACTTTCTAGTATGTTTATGTATTGTTTGAATTTTTTTTTCTTCTTTATATTCATGTTTGTTTGTTTTTATTAGTTTTTTTTTAAATACAATTCTTTGTTTGACGATGTCTGTGTTGAAAACATTCCTCAGAGATGTTGGCTGATAGAGTCCCCATTCCTTCAGGCTGTCAGTTGCACATCCATGATGCAAAACTCTTGTTCTGCCACATCTTGCTCTTTTGGACTCATACCTGGTGACTATGGAGCCCAGTCTTACCAGTTTCAGTGGATTAAGGCTTCTTGACATTTTCCTGCTGGAAGTAGCCGTCAGAAGATGGATTCACTGTGGTCATAAAAGTATAGATATGAGTAGCATTAAGACGTCTGTGGTGTTTGTATGATGTTCAATTAGTGCTCAGTGTCCCGAAAAGGACCAAGAAAATCTAAACACGTATTTCTAGTCTTACTGTTTTATCAATTTATTCTTTCATTATTTATTTATTTATATTTTTGTTTATATTGTTTATTTATTATTTTATCTACTGTCACTTTTTTCTTAAATCATGCATTGATTTATTTTGTCATATTTCTTCATTGCATTTTCTCGCCAGTTTTCTTCTTTGTCCTTTATTTGCAATAAAATGAAATAAAATAAAATATCTCAGTAAATAAAAAAAATTAATAAATACATGGTATGAAAAAAAATTTGAACAGAAATAAATAATGAAATAAAAAAGGAAACTGATGATAAAAAGATTGGAAATTCAAATTGTTAGTAAAAATGTTAAATTATTAGTTTTGAAAATGCTAAAAAATATGTGAATTTATGTTACACTATTTAATGAAATAAGTTGGAAAAATTATTATATTTTTGATGAAATATACCCATTTCTTTGTTAAACCGTTTATTTATTCCTATGCTTTTCCTATGTCAGGATCCATCCTCCATAGTTTTCACCACATGTAGATAATGAAATGATTTGCCTGTTTCACAACTGGTGTTCGTAAACAATTGGACAGTTGCACCTTATGAAGTGGCAGGTGAGCGCATGTCATAATTTGACAAAAGCTAATTTGGTGTAATGTCACTGAATGCCTGCTGATCAACTGATTGTGTGCGTCTTGTGATGTCATCGACCCAAAAGCACACAAGGCAGAGTTCCAAAATCTTTGACTGTTTACAAAACTTTGTTAAAATTAAGATTAAAATGGAAACCTCAGCTTTATTAAACCAGATTGTGATGCTCCCTGAGTGTTTTCAGAGGCAGGCTGGGTTTGGGCTGAACCCCCAGTGTACTCACACCAAATACGCACACACACACAAATAATGAAGGCGTCTCTACAGGCACTGGCTGATGCAGAGCTAAAGGAGGCACCATCATTAATACATACTAGCGCACAAGTGTGGATGCTTAGTCATTAGACCTAATGGTTTGCAGACTGTAGCATGAAATTAAAGGTTTGATGAATTGTTCTCATAAAATCAAGGGACTAAGATTTTGTGCTTGCTATAAAAGGGTAGGGTTCTTCTACATAATCAAAGTGAGTCATTTAAAGACGCACACCGCTTTCAGACAGTGGTCTACACCATCTCAAACACTCATATAAACATACATGGTCGCAAATGAATACACACCTGTCCCGCAGGGCCACACACACACACCTACACAGTCTTATTGCTGCTTCACATTTTTACCTCTCTCATGTGGCCTGTTGAGGGCCTTTATTAAAAAGAAAGCTGTTTCACTGCAATTTATGGCCAACTGAGTTCAGCAGCCATGGACGGACAGATGGACCTCTGCAAAGACTGGAAGAAATGCAAACTCTTGTGCTTTTACTCTACTTTGCTCTTTTCTTCCTCGCACCCATCTGAACAATAGACCAATGGATCTGTTAAACACTGCATGTCATTAGAAATCTGTGAATCTTGCTTACTCATGCAATTTCTAGCTTTTTGTTTGCTTCACTAATAAATAGTGAAGCTGAAAAATGTAATGATTGTTTATGTTGATAGTGTCCAGAGAAGACTCAAGCCAGTCCCTAACATCCTGCCTCAACCTGCTTCCTTCTCTCTTGGATCCACCCGGAGATCGCTTGGCAGGGAGAGAAAACGTTCAGAGGTAAATTTGTATTTTGGGAATAAATACATCCGGCTGCTTTGCATATTTCTTACAAAGTAGCAAAAAATACAAAAGTACCATGTGTTAGACTTTGAAAGTTTTGCAAGTGCAGATAATTTGAGCAGAGATGTCTTGCATTTTGAGACGGCAAGCGCAGTAGTTGCAAAAAAAAAAAAGTGTCTTTGATGTGTTTTTAATAAACAACAACTTGAACTGAACAGAAAATAAAAATGAGTAGGCCTTTGATATTATAAGTAATCCTAGGAATGTTTTTTTTTTAAATTATTTTACTCACTAAAAATTCAGAGTGTAGTGCCTTATCTCTTAAAGTATGTTTACCCTTTTAATATTTTCACCTATTATCCCATCACAATCACAACTGTGAATGCTTGATTGTGAAATAGGAAGAAAACTACCTCTTTACTGCAATTAGAGGAGTTTATTCAGCCGTTTCCTTCTCTCTATATATTAATATAATCAGCATACAGTTTCGCATCATCTAACAATAAAGGGCTGAACATTATTTCAAATATATCTTAATCGCAATATCAGTGTGTGCAATATTCACGTTTCAAAGGGCTGTTTGGAGAGCAATAATTGTTGGCTATTATATTCCAAGTGTTGTGAGCTTGGAATTTTGATGCTAATGTAATATTTAGCCAGTTGGACAGAGTCTGTAGGCAGCAGATGCTCACACTGGACTCAAACATTGCCCAAAAAGCTAAAGGTCACTGAGTAATGGAAGCACAGATGAAAAAGAGACAAGGAATAGGCATATATTACAATGGATGTTGTCACTGCAATATTTGCCTCATTTTTGTCACAAGATTTTCTAATATCATGCAGCCATATCTAACAGTTTTCTTCCTGGTTGTCTTGGAAGCTCCAACCGTCTTCCTATCAGCTCTGGCAGGCTTCCCTGAAGTCTTTCTGAAGAAAAGGATCCCCACTAGCGCCACTATGTTTCATGGTGTGTTCAGGGTTTTAGTGTTCCACTACACATTGCGTTATACATACAGGCCAAAAAGGTAGCCTTTTGGTCTTATCTGTCTGGAGCACCCTCTTCACATGTTGGCGGTGTTTCCTATGTGGCTTGTTGAAAACGGCAAAGGGGAATTCTCTTGGCTAGGTGGCCAGCCAGGTCTGTGTAGGTTTGCCATACTTATTTTCAGAAGATGGATCGAACAGTTCTCTGAGATGTTCAAAGCTTGGAATATTATTTCAAAATCTATCTCTGCTTTAAGCTTCTCCACAACTTAATTTCTGACCTGTCAGGATGTTTTTTGGTCTTCTTTTGTACTCTGTTTGTTCTCTAATATTCTCTAGCAATATTAGACAGAGATTAAATTACCCACAGACACACTGAGTTCCCCAATTAAGTGAATTCTGCTATTTTTATGCAAATGGCATAAAATGTGAAAAGTTGTGCAAATACCCATCCCCCCAGCCCACAAACATACACACTAACAGAATGTAAAGGGAACCAGACGTTCGAATCAAATGTTGTGATTTAGAGTAATTTTTTCTCAGTCTTAATGACTGTGTCAGTGGTAAAATCAGAAGTGATAAACTAAATATTCTTTTCCATCACTCTTTTCCAGTTGCAACCGTCTTTCTCTTGTTATTTTGCTGTGATTTACAGGCACCATTTGTATATTTGAAAGCGCTTCTGTTACTTGTCCGAGTGCATTTTTTATTAGCATCAATCGACTGAATGTACAGGATTTGCTGCAGAGCAACAGCGACTCTGGATTGCTCCGCTCATTTTGTCTCCAAAGCAAAATGTACCAAGAGAAGGGACAAAATGGAGGGGACAATTAATCAACTTGGCATCAAGTGGGGCCTTTGCTAACACGATTCAAAAAGGTTAAATAGTGAAATAATCAGAAACAGAATTACGATGTTGCTTCACAATTTGTGCATAACAAATAATTGCAGAGTAAACCTCCTGGATTATAATAGCCCTGATCATGTCATCTGTTACTGAATAGTATTATGTTCATGGCATAACAGAACAATAGCCACGGACACAAAAAGACGGGCCATGGTCTGGTGTTGGCTGACAATGCTCAGCATCCAGCTGGAGCATGCTGTATGAAGCACTCCTATTTTATACATGTACCACCTAGTGGGCAATTACACTCTGCAAAATACAGCTTCATTTCCGTAGAGCTGGGAAGCAATTCAATTTATTACTTTTTAATTTATTTAAGATAACATAAAAATGGAAGGGCATTGCTTATTCCATGAAGTCTTCTTCTTTGCTATTTTGCATAAATGTGTGACGTGCTTAATGCTTTTTCACCTCCTTTGAGATGAAACAGAAAAGGTGAAGGCTGAATAAATAAATAAATTCCCCCAGAATAAATATGCAGGCTGTCTCCGTTCTCTTCCATTTCTTTTCCTGCCTAAAGAGGAAACAAGTGTAGAGTCCTAAAGAAAACATTTAGGCTTTGTGTTTGTACATATGAGTGCCACTGTCAGAGACGGTTTCTTACGTATGTGATTTGGTTTGGCCACTTAGCTTCTCTCAGAGCTTAGAGTCTGGATGCATCTTGTTCATAACACACAGTTGCTTTTCTCCAAGCGTACACACACACACAGAGATGGAGCTGCTCTGTGGATGAGGCTTATTTGGTTTTATGGAGCCAGTGGGTAATAAAAGGTTGTATCACCAGTGGTGTCTGGTGGTCTATCTGACAAGCCTGCACTGATTATTACTTTACCTTTCATTGTTCCTCTCTCTGCTCGCTAGTTGAATTTATTTTGTTCCTGCTGGTGGCACCCATTGAGTAAATATACACTTCCTGTCGAAACATGCTTACTCCGGAACAAACTGTCAAAGACTGTCTTTGTTTTTCAGAGAAACTGGTCAGCTTGTGTGAGTGGATTGAAGTACATTTTGAAAGATTTATACTGAACAGAGAGACTCAGGGCAGACCAAGGCCTCTGCTTTCTGATTTTTGTTTGCACTTGTTGAAAATTTTAGTGAACAGAGTTTCTCCCTGTCTAGACAGTGTCAGTGAATCATCCAGGTAATGTTTTCAACCCACCTAAGCTATTTGTCAAGCACTTCATTTGTTGCTTTATTTATACTGATGCCTCACTCGTCTTTAAAAGCAGCTCCAGAGATGCATTTGTGCCCGCACATACTTTATTTCTGCTTTCATAAGAGATTCAGGCTAAAACGTCTGTCAGCAAAAAACTTTTTTTTTTTTCTTCTTGATTGGATTATACATACTAGGGTTGGTTGATATGGACTTAATTTTTTTTATCACAATATTGATAATTAATATTTTGGCTGTAATGTATGACTGGATGCCGTATAGAACCACATAAACACAAATAACTCTTAGAAATAGAGCTTATCAGTTATCAGCAAGGATACAGTTACGTACTATAACAAAAAGAAAAAAAAGATAATCTTTTATGAATACATTACATTGTAGCCAGAAAATGATAACAATAACCAGGTTAGTGTGTGTTGTGGATTTCTGCCCAGGTCTCTCCTAAAAATTAGATCTGGATCTCAATGGGGTTTCACCCGGTTAAATCAAACAAATAAAATAAAACTATTATGTGTAGCTACTGTGTAGTAAATTAACAGCCGTTTAACACCTTTCAAATAAAACCGAGGTCATGCTGTGTGTGAAAAATAGCAACAGAAGATATTTGGAACAGTTTGTGGCTTAAAGGTAGAGCGACTGCCCCATATATGGAAACTTTTAGTCCTCTATGTACCTGTTCCAGGTTTGATTCCTGACTCTGGGATCTTTGCTGCATGTCTTCCTCATTCTCTCTATGCCAATTTTCTGTGTAGCTCTGCAAATAAATCCCACTAGTGCCAGAAAAATCTTTTAAAATAGAAGAAAACATTTATTTGACCAACATCTTTTGAAACACAACAATCGGTTTTCTTGCTGGGCTTAAGAATTTGAGAAACAGTCTAGTGAAACAAAGATGTTTCCTTTCTCGCCAGCCTTCAGCAGTGAAGGCCACCACAGATTTCGGTTTTATTCTGTTCCTGTCAGATGTGCTCACAAGTATGCTGTTCAAAGCCCAACCCTACTGAGTGCATGCTGTTCAGCCTAAAAAAAATTTCTAGTTTATTGACTTCAGATCATGCAACAAGTCCAGTCTCATGTCTTTGGAGCATGAGTTTAAGTCAAGTCTCGGGTAATAAGAGTGTGACTTTAGGACAAGTCTGACGACTTCTAAGTCGTCAGAAGTCTTTGTTTTCTCAGTGTCATTTTAATTTCAGGTTCATGTAGCGCTCCAGTATTTTTGCATAAAAGCTAGGATTATCTGCAGTAACCGTTCCAATCATGGCGGTCAAACAACAGTAAACCCTGATAAATCCAAAATGAATGTCTAACTGCAGGTGTAGGAAAATATTTGAAGCTATGAAAATGTTGCAAATTGATTCCAAACAGAAAACAGTGGTTGTAAATACTAATAAGCATAATTCTGTGAACATAAGATTTAGAAAATTTGTTGCAGAGGTGAGGAAGAGTCATTAAAGTTTTCGGACAGATTTGACAAGCCTTCATTACCTCTGTGACAGCTGCTGTTAAATGCGCATGAGAAAATGGGTGGAAATTAGTGTTTCTTACTGGCTAAGGCGCAGCTGTTGGCAGGTGTTAATTTCCCACCATTTTAGTTCAGGATCTTAACTGATTTCCGCTAACAAAACATTTTCACACAAATTTTGTTGGGAATTTTACTAAGGCAGTGTCTAGAAGCCAAAGCTAGAAGAGGGGAGAAAGGCAAAATGTGTTTGCCCAGGGCTCCCTCTATCTTTTTCACTGTCTTCCTTTTCCTCCAAGTCTCTTTTGCTCTTTGTCTCAGGTTCCACATTCCCTCGAGGGGACATTGATTTGCTGCAGGCAGAGCAAGCTCCCTTCCTCTCGTACTCAAGAAAACACAAACACGCTCACACACACATAAAGTGTTTTTCCCATCTCTTCAGAGGACGGTGCACAGATTTAATATAATTTTCCTGAGAGTTCACCTAAAACTCTTCCTTACATAATCCATCCCGAAAATAAAACTTCTTGTTTAAAACCAATGATTTGTATCATTGGGACTTCAGGGGCGTCGTGCTAAAAAAAGAAGCCTATCTGTACATCGTGTTTGAGTAAACAGATTCCTGTCCCCACAACACAATAGAAGCGAGTCCACAAACACACCTGTCAGTCAGTCAGCTTGTCCAGAGAGAGTATCGGCTGCAGGAGACCGACAGACAGACTGCACTGAACATCTGCTGTAAGCTCACAAATGAAAATGCACAGTCTTGCATGCATACATCTGTTTAATGGTTGATGGTTGGATGATTTTGTTGTCAGGTATTTCATTTTCTGTCTTGAGATACAAGTATTGCTTCTGTAAGACCGTGGCATTAAATCTCTACATGTTGAATTGCGTCTTTGCTCAGATAAAAAGGAATGCAAAAAGCGGGAGAAGATTTTAGTTAAACTGGGAAGAATGGAGATCCGGGATTGCAAAGGTGCATCTCAATAATTTAGAACATCAAAAAGTTAATTTATTTTGTTAATTTCATTACAAAAAGTGAGTCTTGTATTTATTCATTTCATGCAGAGTGATTTTTAACAATTGTGGTTTGACTTACTACTAATGAAAACACAAAATTAAGTTTCTCAGAAAAGTAGGATATTACATAAGTTTAAAAAATGCTCATAAATGTTGCAGAATTTCCCAACACAGTCAGGTGATGACTGTACTGATTTAACACTTAACCAGCGGACAATTATTGACATCCTACCCAAGGAGGGTATGCCACAAAAGGGCATTGCTAAAGACGACAACTATTCAGAGTGTTGTGAGTCAATATTAAAGGAAAGTTTACAGGAAGGAAAAAAGTGTGATCAAAATTTAATTTTGTTGTTGACTTGATTAGAGTAAGTCCAGTCAAGTACTGAGTGCATATGCTGCAGTGTACATACTATTCAACAGGCCAATATAAGAATGTCAGAGGAAATATCTCTACAGCACACAGTGTAGATCACTGGAGAAATGGTACGCTATGACAATTTTTGTTCACAAAAGAAATGATTGATTGCTGCAGCTCTAGATGCCTTCACTGTTATCTATATGTGTTAATTCAAAACCTAACAGTACATTCGGTAAGAAGAGACTGACTGAATAAAGAGGAGAATAACTCAGTTATTCGACAGATTTGGTTTTGATTTATCTTACAAAGTTATCTTGTACAAATATTCAGATAGTGAAAACAGCCAGCTTAATGAAATCCGAATGAGCCACGTCTTGAAACAATGCAGATGGTATCAGTTACATGACAGATTAATAAGGAGGATTTAGTTTTATTTGCTTTTGCTAAGTAAAGCTTTCCTTTGTCCTTTGTGGATGCTTGTATCTGAAATGGCAACGGCTCCTCCTGACAACAATAACTGTTTCCCACCAACTGAATGAGGACGCATCAGCCCAGTGAATATTTCGGTGATGTATCTTTAATGCCTGTGTTGCATTGTGTGTTGCGTTAAGACACCGACTCTTCCCCTGTCTTCCCTATAAAAATGACGCAGAGGAAATTAAATTTTGACAGTCGGGATATAGCTTGCCAGTTGCTATGGTAGCAGCAGTCTGCCTGTTGAGCACTCCCTGTCCATTCTTCTTCTTCTTTTCTGAATTTACCACTGTTGATTACCATGCAGAGGACAGGTAGTCCAAGACGAGGACATGGAAAGACCCAGAGGTGTCCCTGTCTGCCAGCGTGCAGCAGGCACTCAGTAAGGTGTCAGCTCCTGATTCTGCCCTTTATGCTTCAGGACTGATGTACAGATGCACCATATGAGAGCCTGTTAGGAGCATGCCAACTCTTGTGCTGCTTCAAGAGCAAGTTTATTTAAATGCAAAGAAAGAGAAGCCACTGAAACTGAATTAACAGGTACATTAGATGTCGCACATGCATTAGGTGCCAGCGGCATGACTATGAAAAAAATAAAAAATCAAGGCTCTTATAACACCATCAGCTAGATTTTAGCACACTGCTGAGAAGCAACAGGAAGTGGAGAGAAAGTATAATTTCAGCACATTCCCTTCTCTTAAGTTTTTTTCCCAAATGAGCCATTGTAAGCATCGGCCATCATAAAATACCATTGAGTAAAAATACCACATTTTCCTGGAATCATAGTATTTAGACAGATATTCAAAATAAAAATGTACTAACTGATTTGATTTATTTTAATAAATAATGTAACATTTGTGTTTATTATGATAAATAAATGTGAAATGAAAATATTGAATCAGAAATCTCAAATTTAGAAGAAATTTAAAGTAAATCCGCTTATTGGATTGGTCTACCTTTACTGCCATTCTGCTTGGTACATTACCTGATTTGATATATATATACATTTTTTTGTCTACCATGGTACCCACTCCAAAGTTGTTTGGCCATGGTAAGACATTGTCCAAACAACTTTCCAATTCCATTTTTTTTACAACTTTGCTATTTTAATAAAAGTTGGGTTATGATTTACTTATATTAAACATACAACCGGCTGTCTAGTTGCAAGCCGTTGCATTTTCTTGTTATGCCTTCTGAAAAAGCTTTACTTTCATCCCATCAATCCACAAAATATTTTCCCAAAGTCATCAAGATGTTTCTTGATTAATGTAACCTTGATCCATTGTATTTATTTTCTCTCTATGGAAAAAAGGCTCTCGGTGAAGTTTGCTGAAATCCTGATACAATGAGAAATAACTTTGTGCCATTTCCAAACATACTGATGTCAGCGACTCTGACTGTCTTCTATTGTTGAAGTGTTTTTGAACAGGGCATTCTATGTTTCTTTTGTAAGATCTCTCAGCTTACTTCAGGTTGTCAGATGGGACCTGTTTGAGTGATATCTTGATTCTAGGCAATAGAGTTTGGCTTGTGAACTGGATGTCAGCTTTCCAAAATGTGATAAATCACACATTTTTCACAGCAGATTGCATGAGATTGTCAATAAATGCAGCGATTACGTTTCAAAATGTGATGAATACAGTGCAGTAATAGGGGAATGTTTAGATTTGTCTTTGTTTTTGGTAAACCTGTTACTGTAAGTAGTAATAGATTTCTGTCATAATAAGATAAAGATTTTTTAAAAATAGATTTTCTTGTCCTTGTCATTGCAATAAATAGCACACGACCTATATTGCCCATCCCAATCTTTATCTATAACTGGCCCTTGCCCAGTCCTTTGTATAATACTTTCAGCGTGCCTGTTAGATCTCATTATCTGTACTGAGATTATAGAACTGTCTCATGTACTCATAAACTAATGAGCAAATTGGTTTTAATGTTAATATTTAGTATAGAATACATCATCCTACCTGATTTAACAAGTGAAACAGTCAGATCAGCACAAATAATCCATATGCTTCCCTCTATTCTCAATCACATAACATTGCACATGTGGAAGCTGGGACTTAAAAATAGATAAAGGAAAAATCCCACTGAGTCCTGGAGTAGTACAGGAGAAAGATAAAAACCACTGCTGCATGATTTGCCGACAAAAAGACACATAGGGTTTAGGGGGAAGTCTTGGAACAAAGAATAGATTTCCCTCCCTCTGCGTTCACTTCTCTACTTTATAATGATGCAGAATTTCTTTATCCAACAAGAGGTGACGTGACTCTGGCTTTCGTTGAGTATTAATCAGAGGTCTGGGGACTTTACATTATAATTTAATCAATATGTGTTGGTTATTTTGTTTGTTTTCTTGACCTTGGCATATTTTACCTTTGGAAACTTGTTTTCATAATCTTACAGCACATGTCTAGAAATCCCTTGTTGCAGTTCAGCATTTGGTCTCAAGATGCTATGGAGTAAAAGTTGGAACTATTCAGTCTAATGAAAGCTCTGCCATGTTTACATCTGCTGCCATGCATGTTTCTTTTAAGACTTGTTGTTTCTGTCCTATCACTTGCCCCATTGCGAGCTTATTAACTATTTAACCCTGAGTTGCAAATAATTTTGAACTTTTTCTTCTCCTTGCTCAAAGTGGATACGTGTTGTTCTAATCTGGCACACATAGAAATTAGGGATCTACTTTGTTAATCTACTTCAGTGGTGCCAAATAGGATTTGAAAAATGCAACCTCTTCTCCATAATAGTCCAGGGTCTTTGTCAAAGGTTTAGCTATTATTAAAAAGATGTAATTATAAGAAAGTAGATGTTGTTTACAAGATCAAATATGTGTATTTTATTAACTAGAAGAATTATAACTGATATACGGAAACGTTAGGTTTCCTTTGCATTGTTGAGATTCAAGTAAAATATTAAGAAACATGTAGTTGATAAAAACTCTCCTTTAAAACAGAAATAGTGATAAAGTTTGAATTAGATGCCCTTACTGACTCTAAAACAAAATCCCCCAAACAACTGAATACGGTTTCTGTGCAAACTATTTAAAGACTTGTCACAGTGAATATTTCTCAGTTTTGCAGAGTGCCGCTGTGACTCCTTAAACACAACAACCATAAAAACTCGACTCTCTGCCATGGAAGGACTTAAATAGATCCACCAGAGTTAAGAACTGCATAGAACATAAAGAATAAACTATACGTTTTGGTATGTTTGCCTTAACTGCCACATTTATATAGTTTTATATTCAGATTAAACAAGACATGGTCTGTCAAGAGACACTAATATATTATCAATGATTTATTCATTTAGCTTCAAATACAGATTATGTATTTATAGATGCTGTTATCAAATATTTATTTCTTAACCTTATTAAACTCTGTAAATGACATGTGAAAATAATTAAAGAAAATATTGCAGTCATACAAATTTCTGATAATTTACTATCATTAGTATTACTTGTATCGACATGCACTTTACAGAAAATATATTAATTGTTCCCTATGTTTTTGATATTTAGAATATTTTATATCTTAATGCTTATCAGTCTGTTGTTGGTCATTGTTTAATTGGTAGATGGGGAAAATAAATGAAATCTCATCTAAAACTAATCAAGTTTTAGATTAGTGAAAATGTCGTCTTAATTCAGAATAAATCAGCTGAGAAGTCTTCTGTGTGGGTTTCTAACATTGATAGAATCATGGTTACTTTTGGCATATATTGAGAATTATTTCACGTTTCTCACGCTGCTGAGTGTTTTTCCACTCCAAACAACTGTCTATCTAACAACGTAAAATGTGAGTTCAGATAACTTAATCCTCTATTTTGTCACACAGTGGTTGAGACGTTGCTATGCTGTTACATTCCAAGAGCCAGAGAATGAATGTGTGCATACAGATTAGTGAAGCTGCCATTTTGAGTCGAGAACAAGAAATTATGTTACTTAGTAGGTTTAGAGTTGGGTTTTAGAAGCTCTACGACGACAGAGAGGATGATGCTCAGCTCACAAGCACTGGGTGCTGCCCCTCGGCAGGCCTCCACAAAGCCTGCCAGTCAGAAGAAAATGAGCTTTTATGGGCTTAAAGAGCCCAGAGCTAATATTACAGGCGACAGCAGAGCTGAGGGGCCACATAACAGGCAGCATGAGATAAATAAGGATTTGTTTTGAACTGTGAATCATGCAATATTGTGCAATAAAAAATACAGGGCTTCAAATATGTATTACACGTCCTTTTTAATATCCTGCTCTTAAAAGGCTTATTTGTTGTACCATTTCATTTTTTGCCGTATTTAAGGGAGGGATAATGTCCCTAATTTTTTCAACAGACTGTCAAAATTTCAAAAAGTCAGAATAAAATATCTTTCATCAAAACATTTATGGATTACAATACTAATGCCCTTTGGTAGTATTTTCTATAAAGCTGTATTTTCAGATTTTAGAAAGTATAAAATATTTATATTTAAAGTTGAAATCTTCTTGGCTGCTGTTGTTGAAGCTTTATCAACAGTTAGGCTTTTGAATTATTGGTAGCCCTGGCAGATTTGATTTAGCCTCTAACATTGTATTTTTTCTTACAATGAAAATAAAAACAAATATGTCTATCTTTCTATCTGTTAGGACATGTCTATTTCATTTGTTATCAGAAACAAATGAGATAGATAAACAATAATAAATTTAAATCCAACTTGGATAGGGGTTTGAATAATTTTAACTATATATTATGGTATTAGTGGTTTCCAGTACTTGTCAGTTAAAGACATCTTTTTTTAAAAGGTTTTATGGCTCTAGTGGCCTTTATTTGATAGTTAATTGACAGGAAAGTGGGTAATGAGAGAAGGGGAAGACATGTGGCAAAGGTCACCAGGCTGGGAATTGAACCTGCGACGGCCGCATCGAGGACTAAGGCCTCCAGATTTGGGTTGTGCTTAACCCCTGCACCACCACAGCACACTCAGTTACAGATGTCTTTAACAAGCATGTAAGAGTGATAGCCCAGGATATCTTCTGAATATTCTGAATTTACAATTAAAGTTATATGATGCACAAAAAAGTCTTGGTTTAAATTGTTTGTCAATATACTAGAGTCTTATTGTTTTATTTAATAGCATATTTATTATTTACCAAGAAGATACAATGGCCTTGGAAGATGAGTGTGCCTCCTCGGGTTTCTCTGACAGCTTATATTCATTGAGCCATGGACTTTGGTAATAGGAAACAATATCTTTCATCCATCAGATTCCAGCTGTCTTGTTTGACACTTGACAGATCAGGTTTGCAAGCTGATTGCATGCCAAGAACAATATATTTCTGTTTCAACATAAATTGTTAGTCTGATTGAGATCCAGGCTGTTTACTGATCATGTCAGAGAGTAGAAGCCTGCTTTGAAGTGCTTTTGCTCAGTTTTGTCCCAGAAAACGTGATGTCATTATATCTAAGCCTGTTTTTATTGTTCATCCTCCCATTTTTTTCCCATTGTGACCTTGTTTTCTTCAGTTTAGGAATTAATAGGGCTTTATGATTTTCCCCTATGTTAATCCTGTTATATTCAAATGATTAACTCTTCTTTTTCCTCCTGCTCTTTTTTGTTAGTTATTCTTTGTTTTGCGCATTCCCAACACCCACTTACAACTTACAAAACCATAATGCAGAGCTGTGTGCATATGCTTTTATCCTATAAATAGCTTTGTGATATTATTGATTTTTTTGCCTTCAAAGTAAAACAGTAGAATGAACCTACGCTATGATATGTAGTTTATAGCTTTTTATTACAATTACAGCTTGTGCAGCCTATCGTGAACAAGTTTCTTACAATTACACGGACTCAATCAAAATGAGTGAAGATCTAGAGTTTACCATCATAATGTAGGGAGAACTTGTCTTTGGAATTGCTAAATGTAACAACTCAAGCACAGACATTTCATAATTGTTCTTCTTGAAGGGAGAGTTGGTAACAAAAGAGACACATAAGCAAGCTAAATCTAATTTAAATCATAACTTTGCCCTGATTCAGTTGGAAAACCTTTGTTCGCTAGTCCTGTTGTTCTGTGCAGGTGGTGACAACAATGCAACAAGAAACTAACAACAAATCAGAATTATGATTCATCTTAAGCAATATCTTTAGTCTCTGTCAGGAACTAAGGCAGCCTTGCTGTGACAGGAAGAATGGAGATGAAAAGCTGAAGTGCATATGCTTTTATTTTTGTTTTTCTCAGTGACAGCACTGTGCAACCATCTGCAGGCTTTGGTACATACAAGCTCAAATTAAAAGCTCTTTAAGCATTTAGCATCTTATAATATATAGCATGTGATATAATAGGTTTTTTTTTTAACATATTAGCTTTAATGGCTGTAGGGTCATCTGAAGCACTTTATTTAAACAAACATAGTTGCGATATAATTATACTGTCATTAAAATTCAGATTCTTTATTGTCAGTGCTTGAGAATAAACAATGGGATATTATCATGGCCCTAAGTATTAAGTAAGATCAACAAAATGCATCATCCAAATGATTTTCTCCTTTGGACGCACATTTCACTGACTAAGATAAACAACAAAAACAAAAAAAATCAGCTTTGTGTTTGTCGGGTACGTCTGTCACTCATGGCATTCTGGCCATGAGTGACAATTGATTCAGTTCTAATAAAGAATTGCAAAAGGCCACTGTATCTTTAAAACATAACAGAGGAGCGGATCCTTTAGTGCATGCATAACAATGTAAACTCAAGAGAGTAACATGTGTCAGAATGTCTGAGGCAGAAAGTATGAATAGCAGACAAACACACAGCCAGCTTTTGAGCTATAAGCAATAATACTTCTCTTTTTTGGAATATTGCTTTAAGGCTTCCACACAAGAGAAAAATATTTATAAAAATATATCTTGGCAGCATTCTCTGAAACAGGAATATGTTATGTGACACATGGGATGTCAGTAAGATTGTTCTCTCCAAGCAACAACAAGTTGTAATATTAACTAGCACAAGTCTCTTCTGTTAACTCCCCCTGGTTTCTTCATTGGGTCGCCACGTTTTATGTAGAAAAATAAATGGTATCACAGCTGAACTTTTCTGCAACAGTGTTTTCAACCACTGGCCAAGTAATCAATTCATTTAAATTCATGAATACTTACAGTTACTTTGTTATGTTACAGCCTTATTTGTACTAATTTAACCTTTTCCTTAAAATTCTTGGTTTCCTGTTTCTAATAAATTTGTTTTTGTGTGTAATTTTGTAGGAAACAGATTATTTAATTTAATGTGGATTGAGGCTGAAACATAACAAAATGTGGAAAAAATTAAATACTGTGAATACTTTAATCTTGAAGGGAAAATAATAGTGGATATCACTCAAATATCCAAGGTGATGATGGTTGAGATTAGGAAGGATATATTTATTTTATTTTATTTTTTTTTTTTTACATATATCTTCTATATTTGTAGTGTTACCAATAAGGATGTCAAAATCCACAAATTGCTCAGTAAGAAACTCCAATAGATGATGAAAATAGTGTTAACAAATGAGCCCTGTAATTTTATATCAGAACTTAATTTACAGCAAAGTTTTGATTGTTTATTAACTAATGACATAAAAAAATTATGAAACTGAATAATTGTAAAATATTGTGTACATAGTTTTTGTCTAAACCATCAATCTTTGTTTGCACTTGACTAATTCTTACATTTTAAAATGCATATAAAGTAAATGTCCATATATATTAACTAATAATTTTTTATTGCATTATTTTGCCTTCAGTTAATGTACTAATAAAATCTTTCAGAATGAAATCGTTTTTTTTATAAAAACACATCATAGTTGATGGTATTAAATCCAAATGAGGATTTTTATTTCATTAATATGTTAATTGGATTTTATATAAAAAAATAAATGATACTAAACAAATAATTTGGCTTTCAGTTGACAAAAAAATTTAATCTAGGTTTGCAGAAACATCTCGGAAATATTCACATAACAAGTAAGTTGTAAGCATTTGTCATAGGAACATTCACATGTTACTTGTTGAGGACATGTTGGAAGATTTAAGTGACCTCACTGTAGGATAAAGTTATTCTAGTTCTTCCATGAAGTCCATCAAGGATATTTTCAAGGAATTTAAAAAGCAGTTCTTGTTAGTACATGTCCCATAAAAGGATGGGGAGGGGGATGTATCTAGGGAATTTCTTACCTGCTCTGCACTCACAGAACAAGGTCTCTGATTGGCTTGAGTTCTGAATGTCTTAGCAGGATAATGCTACATTCAGAGAAACTCAGGGATGCACAATTCAGCTGTCAAATGGGGACAATTCTGTATTGAAGTGAAGTTCGGTAACTTTTTTCTTCCTCTTTCAAGGCTAGTGTGGTGGTTAGACACTTTGACAGTCTCTGAAGATGATAGGCTTTGCCAGAGCAAAGTAAACACACAGGAAGCCTGCATGGACCTCGTTTAAAAGATGCATTGATTCAGTGTGCAGAATGCATAGGAAAGCAAAGAGGACATTAGGGTTAATCAGAAATTTAACCCTGCCATATAACATTAGTTTAAAATTTTCTTCCTCTCTCTGTCTGGAGAGTTGAATTCACCATTAGATTCACTGCCTGGAGCTCGGCTTGTGCTCACTCTTTAGTCACAGATGCACTTTATGTCGGAGATGAGTTTAATGGCAGCATTAAACATCCGTAGCCTCAGGTGCTGAATGCAGATGACTGCGCCGTTTCTGTCAGGTGGAAAGAAGGAGTGACAAATGAGGGTGATCATTCTCTTATAGCCGTGCTCTACGGTTGTACTTCTCTTGCGCAGGCATAGATGTCTGCATTTCACACATGAGCACAGCCATACACACAAATTGGATTCCCCCCATAAACGTGTTCGCCGTTGTCAGTAATGTTTAATGATGAAAAATTTGGCAGGGGAGACCGAGTGCTTTTCTAAATGTGCCTCAGTGTTTAAGTGTCCCTTGCAATTATCGTCCATGAGACAGTGTCCTTTTTTTATTGATGACTGACGAAGTTGCAGTCCAGTGTTTCTTACTGCTGCTAAAGATAACACACCTGAATCCCCCGCGGTTTATTTGACATGCAGTCATTATTCATCAACTGAATATTATGTAAACTTAGACTTGGAAATATGCATATAGGTACTTGTGTTTCTCGCTGTGCATGTGTTGTTTATTGCCAGTGTGTGTGTTCAGGTGTCAGCACCAAGAGCCAACAGCCTTGTAATAAAACACTGGTAAAATATTGAAAGTCATAAAAAGGCAGATAATTGGCTTTTTCAGGTTGGGTGAAATGGATCACTTCTAACACAGCAGTTGAAAAATGGCTGCTGAGAGGAGTGAGTCAGATGGATGGAGAGGACAGTGGAAGTTAGAATGGGCAGAAAAACCATGTATATATAGAAGACTACAAAAAAAAGAAATGAAGAGAAGAGAGAGGAAAATACATGTCCTAAAAAAAATAAAAGATTAAAGAGTGGTGCACACTTTTAGAGAAAATTGGTGCACTAGAAAAATAAAATATTTCTTTAATTTCTTCCTTCTTTCTCTGACTAATATTTAAAAAAAAAAAAAAACCTTCAAAAGAAACCCTACTTTAACTGCACTTGGACATGCTCAAGTAGTACCAGATTCTACCACTAGCTGGTGTAATAGAACATACGCATCTATCAATTCAAATTAGGACTTTGTATAATCTCTTAATTGCTTACTCTCACAGAGTCCTATTCCCAGCAATCACATGCTTTGCAGATGTGCTGTGTGTGTATTTGTGGTTGTGTGGGTATATTTGTGTGTGTGTAAGAGAGAAAGACAGAGAGAGAGAGTTATAGGAAACGTGAAATAGAGTGAGAGTGTCTGGCTACCAGCTCATGACAGTGAAAAGACAGATGACCCTGAGTGGAGGAACGGCCTCCCTGCCTGTATAGCATCTATCATCACTGAACAGACTTGTCTTCTACTGTTTGCTGCACTTCCCTTTGTGTGAGTGTGTACGTGCTCGTATGTGTGGGGTAATTACCCACAGATGAAACTCATGCTTAGCTGGAAAATAACTTGTCTTCCCTGTAACTACAGACCACAAAAATCACATGCATGGATGCACATGCACCCACAGATTCACAGAACATAACATTGATTCGCTTAAAACTCCTGGAGGGAATTTCAACCAAGAACCCAGTCTTTGAGATATCTGTGATGTGCAAGATTTGGCCCCAACATGAAGATGAGTCACCATATTTCACCAGTTTGTTTTTCCCCACACAGCAGCTGTTATGCAAGTTTGCTCATACAACGCACAAACAGCATGTTCTCCTTTCCCAAAACTACTGCTGTCATTATAGATTAACCACTGGTTTTAAAGTTTTGCCGTTCTCTTAATGAATTTGTACAGATAAAAATCCATTCGTCCGTCCGTACCCTCTTCAAATACAGTCGCAAAATAAGGGTGAAAAGAACTAACAAGTTTGAAATTTCAAGTCTAAAAAGTATGAGATTTTGAAATGTAAAATTTGTAGGAATGTGAGAGAAGACAGAAGTACCTACATTTATTCTGAAACACTTTATTGATGATGTGTGGTTTTTAAAACTTTTAACTCACTGAAATCTGAAGTGTGTTGTTCATTTGTACTCAATATCCTCTAACTTGACACCCCTAAATAAAATCTGTTTTCAGACCCAGCAAAGAGAAAAGCTTCAGATTTACATTCAAAACCTTCAAAAAAACTATTCAGTTGTAGAATAACAACAAACCATCCTTGCTTTGCTGCGTACAATGTAACTCATAAATGTATAAACAGTTATTATGTGAATAAAACCTGATATGTGTAAAAAAAAGTGACATTTCAGGAGCTGTTGTCTAATTTAAGTATTTTAATGTGGTGCAATAAAACTATTATTCATTTCTGGGCAGTAATTAATAAGAATTAAGAAAAAATGTAATGAGTTTTTCTTGTCTTTTTTTTTACAGTTCCCCCCATGTAAATAATTTACAACAATAAGATGGCTAACAAAAAGTGTCATGAAATAGCTGAATTTATTTTACCATGAGAATTTAAAATGCCATCTATAGAAAAATAAATCAAACTTCAAAACCTTGTAAAAGTCAGGCAAAGGGTAAATGTGTTGCCCTCTGAGAAACATACACATGCAGTAAAACAAAATACAAAACCCTTTGACAGAAAGGGGGGGAAAAAAACTAAAACTTTGTTTTGGCTCTGCGCTCTGCTATTTGACGCAGCGCTCAGTGAGAAGAATAACTGACTGATCTTTTGTCATTTATTTTTGCTCAACTCATCCCTCTTGAATAGCATGTGGGGCAACTGAGAAAAAAAACACGCCGATAGTTCACCTTATCCAGAGATGTCAAACAGGATCAAAACACTACAAACATTACCGTTTTAGAGTGGGGACAAAAACACCCACAGCCTCTTGACAGACACCGTTCACCTGTCCTCAAAAGGCTGCCTGTTTCCTCGACATTTTGTCTGAGCGACTCAGCAGAATCCCCAGAGGGCTACCTGAAGCTTTGATACTACATCAACTCGGTGGAGTGGTTGTCACAACGAGAGGGGGTGGGGAACGAATGGGCTAAGGGGAAGCTAAAGAGTTGGTAGACAAGGGCTGAGGAGAAGGGTTGGGTGGGGTTTGCTTTGGGAGGAGTTGCAGATTTAAAGAAAAACGAGATGTCACAACTTGGAGATCTGGTAAAGACAAAAGTCAGTTGAAGAAGTTACATCTTTTCAAAATATACAGTTCTTAATTATTTTGGGTTATTGATATTTTTGTGATATTGTCTTCTTTTGGTCTAAAAATTGAGTTTCCAGCAGGATTTATTGTCTGACTTAACACTCTGCCGCTGTTTACTTGGTCATTTTTCTGGAAGAATGAGACAGAAGGCCTCTCATCTCCTCTCACCCTCCTCTAAATGGCCATCAGTCAAAGCGAACATGCTCGCCTGATGATAAAGAGCTCCACGTGCTACTGACTGCCGCTTTTACTGCAATCACTCCCTCTCCATTCTCTCTTGTTATGCAGAGTATGAACTCGGAGGGTGTCTGTGTGCTTTTTCAGACAAGAAGGTGGTATTTCACAGCTCACCTTTTCAAAATGTCATAAAAAAGTGAAGATATGTATGCTGAAGTCAAAGTATCACAATTTAGCTGGGAGTTGTTAATGCATAAATTAAGGTCACTTCAGCATATTAAATTGTTTTATTCAACCAGTTTCTTGATGTCAGAAATGACATGCATGTGGGGGAAAAAAGCATCATGAAATGTACACAGTCAGTATGCTTTTCTTATGTCTCCAGTTGGATGTTTTAAAAAAAATTAAGTTAAATCCTTTTTAATAAAGCAGCTGACTAAACTCCCATTACACCTCTGTGATAGATAGATAGATAGATAGATAGATAGATAGATAGATAGATAGATAGATAGATACTTTATTGATCCCCACACCTCTGTGTATCTGTCTTTTGTTTCAATGGTATAGTAAGATGATTTATAGGAAAATAACACTCTATCATCTTTCTACTTATTTGTCAAAGTGCGATACACAATTTGATCACCAAAACCTCTAGGGATGCACTGATTTATTGGTGCCGATTTCCCTTATTTTGGGAAATCGGTGATCAGCCGATTTTTACATGAGAAGCCGATCTTAACCACTGATTTTATCTACTTCAGCAAAGGCATTTAAATCAGTTGTTATCTTCTTCTGCTCTGCTGTGAGAGAGGTTTGAGTGGCAGACCGGCCCACCAGATCAGGTCTGTATGTTTGCAGTTAACAATAGTCATCTCATTGTTGGCAACTCATCAACTTTTTTGCTACATTTAGTAACATTTTAGACAAAAACATTGGTATCTGTCGAAATCAGAGTTGGTCAAGATTTTTAATAGATCGGTGATCGGCCAGAAAACTTCAGTCGGTGCGTCCCTATAAACCACATGCACAGTGAAAACTTTGTGAAGAAAAATCCAAAGCTGGAATTCAAATCTAATAATTTCTTGCCCCAAGCAAGAGGGTTAACTTCTCTACTGTGGTGGCCCGCAACTTTCCAAAAATCAACTCAAGAAACCCAATTAATTTTAACACAGCATTTTTCAAATGGAATGGTTGATTAAAACAGTAGTTAAGTTGAGTCTTTTGTGATAAAGTTAATGAAATTGACTAAGCTTTAAAATGTTATTGCTTTGTAGAGAGTTTTTGGAGGTTAATTAGTTATCAGGTTTTATAAATGTGCCTTTTTTAGAGAGATCTTTGGACTATCTGTACACCTTGTATCTAAAATTTCCTGTGTACATCTCTTCTACTGAGAGAGCTCCTTGAACACACACACAGGCACCCCCACGCGCACACACGCGGTCACACAATTGGACTATGTCTCTGCCTTTTTCACTGGTCACGCACGATATCACACAGGGTTTTTGGAATTACTTGGATACCACAAAACAGCTGGTATCACCACATTACTGTAGAATGTATCATCTACACTATCAGTGCTCACCAATGGCAACAAGGACAGCAGCAGGGAGAGCTGAAGCCAGGTCAATGATCCTGTTTTCACGCTGGTTCATGCTATTACTTTTTTTTTTTTACTTCTCTTTGCCCCTTCTCCAGGGAGCTCAGTCGACCAACCAGTCTGCTGCCCACTGAATGTAGCGTGGGGCCTGGTTTAGGGAAGGATGATGACCCTCTACCACCGGGGCTGGAGAGCCTTCCGCTCAGACTGATGCAGCAGGAATGCACAGCGGTCAAAACCCTGCTTTTAAGACTGAGAAGGACATTACAGGAGGTGGGTGATGTATTTTCACACAGCAACAAGCACATGGTCACATTTGATGTGGATTTGATCTGTTTTACTGATGGGAAACAAACCTTTCCAAACCGACCTGGCCCTCTGTGAACAAAGTAATTGTCCCCTAATTCTAATAACTGATGGCTTTGATTGGCATCAAGTATTTGTGCTTGATGCCAATCAAAAGCTGTTGTGGAGGAATGTTAGACAAATCTTTGTAGAATTTAGTAAGTTCAGTCACAGTAGAGGACCTTTGAAAATGAAGTGCCTTTTTATGGTTGTTTCACACTATCCCATCTGTATTTAATTCAGACTTTGAGTAGTCTTACTTAGTTTTTTCTTTTAGTCATTCAGACGTAGACGTGATGGCCAGACATTGTTCCTCAGATTTTTCTGTTAGGCTGTGGTATTCGTAGTTCCATGAACTGCGGCAAGTTGTCCAGGTTCTGAAGCAATGAAACAGGCCCAAATCATCACACCACCACCTCCATGTTTGACTGTCAGGATGATACATGTTGACCCAATTTTGCCTTGTCAGTTCACAGAATATGTCCTCAAAAGTCTTTGGCATGACAATGTTTTTTCTTTCTATATCATATATGAAATGAGTCTTTGTGTTCTTTATGGTTAGTTGTTTCCATGAATTTTCCCATAGATGCATTTTTTCCCCCAGCCTCTTTCCTTTTGTTAAATTCTGACCACAGATCTTAACCAAAGTGATTCTTGCAGTACTTTAAATGTTTTTTGGGTTCTTTGTGACCCATAGATGAGCTGTTGATGTTGTTCTCTGTTCTATGCATTCTCAATTTGTGGAGATCATCTCTGATTTGAGTTTGCTGCAATTGGAAAGCCTTAGAGATGTGAATGTACCATTTACTAGGTGGATATATGGATAACTTTATTTCTGAAGGTCTTCAGGTCAAGGCATGACATGTAACTCTTTCAGATTTTTCTGCCTGCCTCATGTTCTCAGACAACTTTTTTTGTAAGTGATTGCTTGATCCTATGGGTCAAGCAACTGAAAAATGAAATTATTAACCAAAGGTAAAAAAAAAGATTCTGAAAATGTATGACTTAACATAGGGGTTAGTTCCCTTTGCATAGTGGGGAAGGTTGGATTAGACAGCCGTTTCTTAAATAGTTTAAGAAATTAAACCATTTACAAGCTGTAAATGGTTTAATTTCTTAAACTAAACCATTAGTTTAAGATGTCAACAGACAAGGTTATCATTGTCTGTTGATGAAAGTTGTTCAATAGTCTTGAAAATGGAGTATGGCAAAAACAGTCAAAATCTTTAGAAATCCTTGAATTTCTCCATATTTATTTCTGTATGTTTTGTCCACTTCGGAAATTTTTGTTGCTTCGTTTTTGTGTTTTACATAAAACCACCAATAAAATACATCGAAGACTATTGTTGCGACATGAGAAAATGTGAAAAAGTTAAGTGCTTTACCTTGGACTGATTAGGCTCTAAAAGCATCACATTATTTTTTTCACTGGCATAAATTTATTTCAAAAGTAGCATTCTCTCAATTGTTTGTGTCTTGATTAATCAGCTTTATTAAATCTTATAAAAGTGGATTCCTTATCATTTTTACATTGTCTCCTTAATCTCTTTCTTGCATTTCAGAGGATAAACCTATGATATGTCTTTAAGTGCCTGCCATGACACTGTTTCTGTGTTCTCAAGCATGCAGGCAATGGATGCATAAATCATTCAGTTACAGAGTATAACTTTGCTCCTTAATTGTCTATTTCAAGCTTTAGCTTTACCTCAGGCAATGAAACCATCTGATTATGAATCTTTGAAATTCAATAAAATTACTTTCACATTACTATAGATTTGATTGATGTTAATGGTCACTTAGTAAAGCATTGACACATTGCAATAGTGTAGTTTTGCAAGGTTTAACTATGCAGATCATAGATTTAAATTAACTTCCTACTCATTCAGTTTTGTTAGTCTTTAAATGGTTGAAGAAAAAAAAAGTATGGTTTATTGCCGTTTTATCTTTTATAAAAAATTTTGTTTTTTGAGGATTTTAATTGTAGTTATGCACCACTATCAGTTATGCAGTTTCATAAGTGATAAATATGGTTTAAGTTTTGCATTTTTGCCCAAACCATGCCAGAGAGAAATCAGAGTTTTTATGTGAAATAACATAGGCATCAATGAATTGACTATATTTCTAGCTGAGCGTTTATTAGTAGTAATTTGAAATCAAACAAGTAATAGATAATAGGTTACATCATAGTTGAATCAGTTTAAGACACAATCACACTACAGACTGATACTCTTTTGTAAGAAAAGAAAACATAACTCAGAGAACAATATTATTATTGTTATTTTTATTTTATGATGTAGCTGTTTTTCCACAAAAACAGAATCGATTATGCAGCTTATGCAGATAATTTATTTATTTCACGTTTCATACATATCACTAGATTTTAATAATAACACAACATTGCATGTTTCACTTGGCTCAGGTCTGTCTCAAAAGTCTTGCTTCTTTCCCCATTTTGTACATTTGCAGTTTTTGGTATCTTTATTCCTGACTATTTTGGTGAATCAAAGTGAGACATTTGCCAAATGCTATTTTGTACATGACACATGTCCTGTCATTCAAGCTTTCAGGTCTCTTGTACCTGCTTTGACATCCAATGATTTAAAGTTATAAGCTATAATCTACTTGAGATGGAGTTATATGCCACCCATAATGCAAGCTTGCTTATAGGTATTTTGGTCTGCAGAAGGGATCAAAATCTGGTATATTTCATTAAAGCCAGTTGACTCAAACAGTGATTATACCTGCAATGTAATTGTTAAGTGTTATACATGTTCAGAAAAAATCAATGTAATTTATACTAAAGGAAGTTTTGAGCAATGCAGTTTCTGAACATATTAATTCCATAATTCAGTAAAAATACTTGGTTATCAAGATAAATAGAGCGTCCTTTTCCTTTTATTATTGCAGCATTTAGCAAATAGAAATACAGTAACTTTGGTAATTCTAGCTGACCTAAAACAAGAGACATTTGGACTAATTTAATTTCAGATAGTGAGATATGTGTTTTCTCTTCGGTGCATGTAAAGTTCTGATTTCAACTGTAACTTCCAGGTTGGTATGATAAATAGGAATCTGATCTTATTAACTTATCTAACTAAAAAAGGTTAGATTAAAAAAGACAGGAAATAGTAAGTTACTCTGTATAAAAATGTTTGTAAAGTGGTACAATTCAATTGGCTGGGCTGTTTAAGCCTTAACTGGGTGTGACATGGTACAGAAAAAAAATGAAGGAGCAACTTGGTCCAGAACCTGGCAAGATCCTTTAAAAAAACCCCAACAAAAAACAGACAGACAAAAAAAAAGAAAGAAAACACTTCAATACCTCTATAATCTTCTAAAGATCAAAGCGAGCAGCTAACGTCAGCCCACGGAGGCATATGTACGGCTTTCTCCTGATCTGTTTGCTGTTCATAGCTCTGTTTTCTCTCCAAGGGCCACAGAGACGGAGCAAGAGAAACACGAAATAGTAATTTATAGAGTGACATAAACTAAAGGGATGATGAAGTTGCAGAAGAGAGAAGGGGTGCACAGCAGCAGAACATGAATATGAAAGAGGAGATACTTTGCCCTCTTTGGTTTCTTTGTTGCATCATTAACTTGCAAATTATCTTGCTGTCACGGTCTTTGGGTTTTAATGTGTGTGTTTTGGTTTGGTATTCTTGCTGTATTTCTATAGTATGGTTGTTTTTGTCAGTGTTGCTTTCTTCTTTGAATGCACACCTGGTGTTAGTTTTCTAAGTACCACACCTGCATTGTGTAGGTATTTCAGCTTCTCCGGCATAAATAAGGTGTGTTGGAAACATCTAGTATTTTAATATGTGCTAGGCTTTAAAATGAGTCAGTCACTTAGGGTTGCGGTATGTTTTGTCCACTAGAAATTGAAATCTTTAGGAAAAGTAGTGAAAAGATGTTGTACTAAGACTTGGCCATATGTCTTAGTACATATGTTGCTGCACATACTTTATGCGTCATTCTTTGTTCCACGGATGAGATCTTACTCGTGGAATATTCCAGAGCAACAAGTTGTTCAACAGGTGAGGAAAGGGAACATGAGGATACTGTTAGAACTATGAACAGACCCAAAGGGGTTACAAGCATTTCAGATCTGTATTGTATGCACAGAAAAGCAGGCCTTGATCAAAGATTGATGACAAGGAAGAGATGGTAAGTAAACGGGGCTTTATCCTGGATTAGAAATTTCAGCTGGCCTTCATTAAAACTGATTGGTTTCTTAGAAAGTTACAAATTGGCAGAAAATCTGACGAAAGAAGAATGATTTTTACATTATTTATCACGTTGTATAGTATTTTATTTTAAACCTACGAAGTACTATTTTCTTTGACAATATGACTTGTGCTAGTAGGCTGCAGTCCTAATTGCTCCTTCCTGAATATTTTTCTGAAATGCTGGTGCTCAGCTTATGGCTGTGCTATAATATTGTGTCAGATCCTGCTATTTCATTATTTGCAGTGTTTTCTTGATGAAGCATGGCTTGTGTTTAAAAGACTGGTCTTCCAGTGATTGAACACTGAAAATTGTCTGATGTTTTAGTTCTTCACTCCTACGTGCACCATTGGATTGTATTAATTGTTTTCATTTATTTCATGTGTTTGACAGAATATTTTTGTTCAGTTGAATCTGTAGCTATTTGTTTTTAGAGAATTTGTTCATTTTTGCAGCTATGTATGCCAACCTATCATTTTTTAAGACTATGCTGCCAGACTGCAGCTTTGTTTTGGAGTTCGAACTGTTTTAAAATTGTTTCCATTGTTGGATTTTGAAGGAGAACAGCTGCAGACTTAGTTGCTTTTGTTCTATTGCTGGAAGGAGGGTCATAGTCTGGGTCACAACTTCAATTAAAAATTACAGCATTATCAAGGTAAAAAAGAGCAGATTTTAAATACTGCAACATATGTTGTGTATCACAATAAACCCAAACTGTATCATGATATTAATTGTAAACTATGCCATCCATCCTAATTGACGGAGCTTGCTGTTGCTAGTGTTAGCATGCTAACACATACAGCTAATCAGCTCAGTGTTAAGCCGGAGCTTGTTAATAACTCATCAATTTGTACTAGAAACATGGCAACATCTAAATTCTAAAATAAATATGGAAATTTTGAAAGAAATTCTAAAAAAACCCCAAAAAAACATGTCAGGATCAGAGATCCTCTTGGTATTCCTA
Organism: Brachyrhaphis roseni; assembly: GCA_903066815.1. Lineage (NCBI taxonomy): Eukaryota > Metazoa > Chordata > Actinopteri > Cyprinodontiformes > Poeciliidae > Brachyrhaphis > Brachyrhaphis roseni. The sequence goes on along the minus strand of CAEFZY010047403.1, from coordinate 60,280 downwards.
GTGTTTACTTTGCACATTTGGCCAGCCATTCTCCGTCTGCTCCTAAATTATTTCTCTTTCAGCAGTTTATCCTCTTGGCTGCACAGAGGGAACATTTCTAAACTGCTGCTGTCTCGTGTGTGCGTAAAAGCAGCCTCACACAATGATCCCCATTTGTCAACGTCAGCCATGGTTTCTAACTAAAGTGTGATGTACCATTTGTTACAGTACATAGTCACAGCTCTTCCGGACTTTGCTCTGAATCCCTACATACCTGTTCCAAGTCTGTTGTTTGACTCTAACCCCTATAGAATTGCTTGACTTTTTCTGTAATTGTAGGAACAAGTTTGTTGCATTCAGGTTCCAGTGCTTTCTGAAAATTCCTGGACAATCTCGGAAGTCTAGTTTATAGATTTATTTGACGAAGTATAAAGATCATGCTAAGAAAATTGAAAAAATGAAACAAAAATTCTGTGAATAAAGTCAAAATATTATGAGAATAAAACTGCAAGAGTATGAAGCTGAAATAATATGAGAATAAAGTTGTAGTATCACAAGAATAAAACAGTATTATGAGAATAAAGTCATAATATAACTTTATTCTTGTAATACCATGACTTTATTCTCATATAATTTCAATTTTATTCTCGTTCAGATTTAATTGCGTTATATAACTTTATTCTTGTAATTTTGTAAATTTCACGGTTGCTTTAGATAAGGATGGATGAAAAAAAGTATTTTTATCCATCCAACCACTGTTAAATCCTGTCCACTGTAGAAATATTTGTTGTAAATTTATACTGTAACTGTTATTCTGTAAGATTGGTAAAAAAAAAAATAAATAATAGTAATAAAAATACTGGCAGTTTTGGAATGTGAGCCCATAAAGTATGAAGTTTTGACATGTGTGAGTTGTGTGCACAATGTGTTAAAGTTTCTGTGGACTCATAGAGCTAAATAGTGTGTTGTACGGTGCGAAAAGAAATTAAAACCAGCACTGTGCTGGAGAAAGGTTCACTAATAAGCACAGTATTTCCAGTCTAGTCTTTCTACCATGTTGACCCAGGAACTATGACAACCCTGATATTTTGAAAATGGCGCTGTTGTCCTATAAAAACCCTAAAGTCAATTAGAGGGAGTGAAAATGAATGTCCCTTCTCTTATTTAAAGGCTTTCACTTCATGATTTAGGAGACGTGAGTGTGTGATTAAAGGTGTGCATCTAACTACAAAACCTGCTTTTCTTTCTGAAGCCATTCATCATCTGTAGACATTCAGTTTCAGTGTAGTGCAAGTCATTAAATTCATGGCTCCCCAGCAGCCAATTCTTAAATCTGAGAGGCTTTTTACTGAGCCACATCTAATTGTAGGGACAGTTGTGTGTTAAGGGCTGTGGGACAGAGGTGACCTTACAGAGGATGTGTTTGTGTTGGTGAAGGAAGGAAGGAAGGAGGGATGCTGTGTCTGTGGGTGTAGTTGTCAGTGAGTTCACGGCTGTCTCTCTATGTAGGGAAAAGCATTGATCACAGATGACACATTGATGGCCTGGCGCCATAGCACACCTATAATTCTGATAGGGAGGTGTGTGTCTTTAAAAGGTCAGCCAAACCAATAAAACATCAAGTTTTTACCCTGCAAGATTTGGACTCCAATGCTTGTCCCAACTTATTTTAAGTAGGTCAAAGCACTATATTATCTAGGATTTGGCTGAAAAAGTATGTTTTTCCAGTGTAATCTCCCACCAAACGACATACAGTATTAATCTGAGAAGGGTCAAAATGTGTCTAGAAATAAAACATTCATAAATTTGTTAAGAGTCTCTCATTGATGCCATTTTTGCCTGTCTCTTGCTCCACGCCTCCTGCTTTATTTTTGTTTCATCCCACTGAATGCATTAAATGACCACACACACAGGCCTGGCATATTTATGATTTATGAAGATTTTGGGTTGCTTTTCTGTTTGGATGATGACATTTTTAGGCATGATGTGTGTTTCATAAGAAACGGTGCAGAAAGGACAGAGATGGTTTTTGGAAAAAATATTTTTACGTGACTAACGCCTTAGAAACCTTGAAACGGATGTGTACCTAACAATCAGTTTGTTGAACTTTGCATGCATGAAAGACACTTGTGTAGGCAGTTCATTGAAACTTTCCCTAGCTCAGAGATCTAAATCCTCTTAAATCAAGTCCTGCATGCTACAATTAATCCTTCAGAAGTAATGGTTACACATAAGTTACTCAGTGAATGCATGTCTCCTTCAGTCTGCATGTCCAGCCATTGCCTGTATGTTGTTGTTTGTTGCCAAAATGCATCTTATCACACTTGACATTAGAAACCAGAATATGAAAGAAACCCGGTGAAATAACAGAAAGAAAAAAAAAAAAGCCATGTTGCCCACCTTGACGTTTTGTTGAATCAATAGTGACTCCAGCTGAGCTCAGTAGAATGCATGTAAAATTGTCTGTCAGATATTTGGGGAAACAGTTGTAGCATAGAGATTCATGCTTCAGATAAAGAATTTCTCCTATATGGTTTAACAACAAAACAAAGTTCAAACAGTGCTAAATAATTCAAAGAGCTCCACTTTCTTCAGATAATAAAGCATAAATCGAGAGCCAATTTTATGAAGATTTCTTCACGTGATAATTTTGATGCCTTTCTGATGTTTTTCTGAATGTTTTTGCAGAGCACAGAGACGAGTCCAGCCAGCAGCCTTCAGTCCCTGCCCATCAGTCCTTGCAGTGAGAAATCTCTTCCATTAAAGGTAATCACAAGTAGACCATTTTATCCTGTTTCTGCATTATGCCTGTGTATGTCATATTTTTATTAATTGTCATGGTAAACTGCCATGACAATGAGAATATAAGTAATAGATTCTGGTGGTGCTGTTTGGAGCAGGCACTGTGCAGAGCCAGTGATGAGTCGATGATTGATATCCAACTTCACACAAACAGGAGACGACACGCATAGATTCAGACTGCGTGGTTGCTGCATATAGCACAGGCTAATAAAGTGTTACTTATAAACCCTGGACTCCACTGGTCACACTTAAAGTACAATGAGACACATCAAGTCAGTGCTTTATAGCTCCGCTGATTGACTTAATCTGTTGTTTTTGTCTATAACAGCTCCTCTGATAACACATAATTTACCCTCAAGCCTCATTCATGAGCTGCAGTGCTCAATGACTTAGACGGTGGATTACTGTGTACAGGAGAGAGAACATCACAGGAATAGCACTTTTAGTTTCGGAGCAATAGCTACGTATTTGGGGCCGTGTGGAGTTAAAGATTGGTAGTCAAAAAGATTGAATTGAAATTTGATTTAGTGTCTTATTCCCATCACAGGTTCCGCAAAATATTTTGGAAAAGATGCTGATCATGGATCGGTCATCCATAACAATTGGTAGTGCTACACGTCACCCTGCCATGCGTCTATACTTTGCAATTCAATTTTTTTAATAATGACATGTGTATGACTTGTAAAACTGTATTGTAAGTTATTAATGCTACTTCAATGATCAAACAAATCTGCTTTTCAATACAGACACCTTCTTACTCTTTACAGTGAGGTTTGTATGACTGTGTTGGGTAATGGCTGAAGCTCACTGTGCATGTCTGCGCTCAGCTGCAGGTCTTCCCCTCAAAAGAGCACACAGCTGTCCATGCATGGCAGGGGTCTGCAACCTGCGGCTCTCGAGCCACATGTGGCTTTTTTGGCCCTCTACGCAAACTCTTACACATTTTGGCCAAAATTTATGTAAAACTGAGCAGTGTTTTAGATAGAAATGAAATAAAAAGGCTTATTTTAGCAGTTTTTCTGGGTATTTTCATGCAGTATTTGCAAAGAACTTCCTTAACCAAAGGATGCTGGAACTATACAGTAACATTCTCCTTATAAAAATATGGAATACTCTATATAAGAAAATATATTCTGTCTATTTTTGTAAAAGTTTGATGTTTTACGTTTTTCAAAAACCAAAGAAATAAAATTATGGCTCCCTAACCATAACAACAGTGTTTAAATGCTAAGCATTTATACATTTCAGTTTTTTCTTTACAAGGAGTCATGTAGTTTTGGGGCTCTGTTCCATTATTACTTATTTTGCAGGAACCATCACAAAATTGATCTTTAGATTTTAAATGTTGCTAAAACAAAAGTCATTTCTGAAAAACCCTAAAATGAATAAAACTTGAAAATCAGAAATGTTAACACTCAATGGTCAAGGTATTTGTGTTTAAAACACAACTTTTAACAAACAATGTCTTCAGGATATGAAAGTTCTTGCCAATACAGTAAATGGGATAAATCAAATTATGCAATATAAATAGAAATGAATCCAGATAATAGGTGAGATAAGGTAATAAGAAGATAATGAGCCAGACTGAACAGATGTTTGCTTTTAAGCATAAACTCTCAGCTGCCCTCAGGTCCTCAGGGAGACTGTTCAACAGGTGAGGGCTGTAGTAGAAAATAATTGTTTTAATTTTCACTTTAGGTTTCTGTAGAAGCTTCTTAGGATCAGCGCATATCTAATAAAAAGAGCAGATTAAGACCATTAAGAGTTTTATTACTTAAAAGCATTTAATGCTAGTCAGAGAAACCTACAGTAATTTCCTAAATGGTCAGATAATTGATACACACTACGCAGTCTTTATGGTCAAAAGTGTGTGATGTGGACTCACTTTCTGTCTCTTGCCAGCATTTATTGCTGCTGAATTTCAAGCGGTCTATAAATAAATGTATTTTTTATTCTTTTTTTTTTTAGGAAAGCAGAACATTTCAGTAATCAATTTAAAATTAAATGAAATTACAAATTATGTGAATGTATTTAAAATAAACTTTAACCTATCATAAAAGTTATGAAAGAGTGAACTAAAATCTCAGAGTTGGCCTGTAAGAGAGATGGTTTGACACAATACAAAGTTATGTCACTAAGAGCTATGAAAATTATTACCATGTCTCCTGATCATAACACACAATTGTAGCAAATAAAAACACTTAGATAAGAGCATGTACAATAATTTAGTGGTTTTGTATCCATATCACGTTAATTTTGTTTGCTTCTTCTCAATGAATTAGTTTTCAGTGTTGTTCGTCACATATGTCTCCCCGCAGTGATGACCTGTCCAGAGTGTATTCTGCTTCCCTTTTAGAAGAAGCTCTAGCTCCATGTGACCCTTACAAAGTCAAAGCAGGTAAAGAAAATTGATACATGAATGGATTTTTATTCAAACAAGGCACAAGCTCAGTTCTAGTTTTTATTTTTTTTTAAAAAACCACAGATCAAACCACACGCACTGATGCCTAAAATACTTTGGTCCAGCTTGTTTAGTTAAAAGAGCCCAGAAAAGAGCACAGCAGTCTGTCTGTGATCAAAAAATATAAAACTGAACCCTCCTTTGATCTGTGTGTCGTCTTCAATTTAAGCCTTATCATTGCAATTAATAGCCTTTTTTCCACATCAGCTCCTGCTGAATTATGAAGAGATCAAATAGGAAGAAAGAGATTGGTGGGGTAAGGCATGCAGGGTAGCGGCGAGAGCGAAATGAAGAAGAGGGTAGCAAAAAGACAAAGATGAAAAGCGAGTGGAGTAGGGGTGAGCTGAATGAGAGAGGGGCAAAGTGCCTCACTTGCTTCGACAGGCTGCAGACCCCCTCTGTCAACCAAGTTCATCAGAGCCGTGTGATCTGAATAAAATTTATTAATCTCTGCAGGGAGCATATGTGTGGGTAGCCGCTGAACTGCCTGCATGTGTGTGAGTGTTAGCAGGGTTTAAATCTACCCAGAGAGGGCTTTAGGCAAGCTTTTCTCTGACATATACCCTAGTTAAATCGCTGCAGACTTCTTGTTGGGGTGTCACATGGGAGAGTCAAGTCCCAAGTCTGTGATGCTGCCTGTGATCATGTTTTTTTGTAACACTTTATACACAATCTCATACTGTACAGCCAGAAAGTGCACACACCGTTAGTAAGGGGAAGATTGTGGCTTTCTTTCCAGTGTGCTTCTGCTCAAAGTCTGCATGGGCCCATATCCGTGTCCTGATGTGTGTTTTAACTGAAAGCTCTATACTTTCAGTTAAATATACTGAATTTTACATTATCACACTGCATTAGAGTATGTGTCTGTGTCAATGAGGGAAAAAGAGAGTATGCATTACTGGCCTCCTTACTGACCTACATGAAGTATCAGTGGCAGCTAGATGATAAGGAAAAATTAAAAATGTAGGCTGGGACACAGCTTGAAGACGGCCTCTATGGTTTAAACCTTCTGTGAATTTTTTTTTGTAATAGGTGGACAGAATGACAAGTAGGATCGGGGATAATGGTTTTACTAAACTGTCCAACCCTCTCTTAAAATCATTAATCATTAAAAGGCCGCACCACCATAAATCAGTGATGTCGAAACTTGTTGCCATGGTGTCCAAGATTATCAGGTTGAGAGCAAAAATAATTTTATTGTGAAGTGTTTTACTTTTACCAGCTCAAAAAATTTTGATTAGTGCGGAAAGGTGAGACATTTGGCAGCAATAAGGTCCTCGGTTCAAATCCCAGCCTCTGGTTTTTATTCAAAACACGTGGATTCCCTCGGGGTATTCCAACTTTCTCCCAGAGTTTGAAAAAAGGCCTGACGGGTTAATTGCTCTCTCTAAATTGAAGTGGAGTGTGTGTGAATGGCATCAGAGTTGAGGGGAATAAATGCATATGAATGCTGCATTTCGTTATTATTATTTCTAAAAAAAATTCATGCATCACTTGTATTTCACTACACAATGCTGAGCTATGTTGTTGGTCTATCACATAAAATCTCTAGAAAACCTTGAAATTTCTGGTTTTAACATGACAAGATGGAAGGATAAGCAGGTTTAGATCATGGATGAATGGGTGGATGAAACTAAAACTAAAACAGACACAAAGGGAGAATGTGAATGACAAAACCCGGCACATCAAAAAGAAAAGGTCACACACTGAATTCTGAATGATACACTGCTGGACAGGACAGGTTAAAAAAAGAAAAAAAGGTCACATACTGTAATACTTTGTTGAATCGCCTTTAGCTTTGATTACAGCACATATTTAGCTGTGCCATTGTTCTGATAAGCTTCTACAGTAGCATACTGGATACAGTTTTTGCTGAGAACGTGTGGAGATCGTGAAGATGACATTTCACGTTTCTTGAACCACTCTCTCTCAGTTTGCGCACAATGAATGATGGTATCTGGATCTTAGAATATTTTTGTGTCATCAGGGAAGAAGTAAGGAGCTGATGGGACAACCTGATCATTTAACATATTAAGGTTTGCTGACCTCCAACTTGTACAGTAGACACTAAACATGATGGCTGCGTCACTACATATAGCTCTCTTCTTGCCCTGATGCACCCATCACTCTGGAAGAGGGTAATTCTGGACTCATCAGACCACACGACTTTCTTCCATTTCTGGTTTTAATCCAGCTCCATAGTTGTTTACTCCCATCCCTTTAGTTTTACATGAATTTTGTGTCTTAATTTATCTATTGAACATATTTGTTTGTTCTCCTGTTGTTTTGAGGGGTTTAATTTTAACCTAACGTTTAAGTGATTGCTGATTATGACAATATTTTTTCCCATCACAGTTTTTTAGCACAGGTGATCGTCACCGACTATTCTTCCAGTTTCTAAAAATACTTTGCCAGATTCAACCCAATTTTAGTCCTTTTATATAATTTCTGTTGATTTTTTTTTAATGTCCCTGATGCATGTCAATAATTTGACCAAATTTACATAACCCAAGAATGTCTTTAAACGTGGTTATTTAATGAGAGTCTACATACTACATGAGTTGGGGATAAATAATATGTTGCCAGATGAAAAGCAACCATCCATGCTGTAATTATCCAATGGGAGGCTCTTATTGATTTGCTTTGTTAAATCCAGGTGGTGATCTTATTTGAACAAGCAGTTGATCTTTCTAATGGATGTATTTAATGTCTGTTTTCAAAGTCAAAGTGATTAAAACATATGGTGTTCTGATTATTCTTTTATGTGCCATTTTACTATGAGGAGCCAGTAACAAAGTACTGCTGAATAGGAAATCATAAACTGTTCCAGATCTTTTTGTAAACCAGCATGAAGAGGGAATATAAAGTATCCAAGAGGAAAGAGAGGGTTAGTTTATCTTTTGAGGTTTTATGTATATATATTTTAAATTTGTCTTGAATCCAGTTTAAAGTTTCTGATGTCTGGACACTCATGAAAAACATTATTCAGTGCTCTGTTGTAATGTCTGAGTTATCAGCATATGGTGCCTCTGATATCAGCTCCGCATTGCTCCGAAGCCATCTGGCATGTCGTTGATTCGTTCTTTGATTGTATTGTCATACAAAGTCTTTCTTGATTGTATATCAGAGCCCAGTGTTACCCTGCATTTTCCTGCATAGCGAATGAAGGTCTCCACATGTGCTGTACTGTATGAGGTTTTTTCCAGGCAAGCAATCAACTCAGCTGGGAAGCAACTTCCCAGCTTTGCTTCATCAGACATTTTTTATGCAATTCGTACAGTTTCTCCTGTCCTTATTTAGGGTTTTTAGCTCTATTGAATTAAAACCTTTTCTCCTGCTAGTTTGAGCTGTACCATGTTAGCATTGGAAAGATAGTGTACTTGCTTTTTTTCTTTGGTTAAACATGTCCTGATGAAACCTTTACACAGGCTTTCTATTTTGTAGAGGTTTCTTTGAATGGAAAGTGAATCATTTAGTTTTTTTTTAATTTGATGAGGGATCAATGACAGACATTGTTGCATAACAATGTCTGTCATTGATCCCCCCAACAAAGTTAGCAATTTTTAAAACATTTTACACCGCTGTCACAAATCCCCTCAACTGCTTCCAGTCTTAATGCAGCCACTGTGGTGTATTTATCCCACTACGTTTCATACTAAACACCTAAATTTACCTCTATTCTAGAATAGAATAGAATAGAATAGAATTCAACTTTATTGTCATTGCACTGTCACAAGTACAAAATACTATTACTAAATTAACCTGCCCTACTTAAGCTTACATCTTCTTGACAACAGATTTTTTTTCATCATTCAGCAATAATGATGGATTAAGAGGCTAATTCTAGTTTTTATATGCATTTTTTCCTCATTTGTGGTTGTAACTCTGCACCACGAGTGCCCGGTTTTTAGATACTAGAACAGTTGGTGATAAATTTGCTGTTAAAATGTTTTGCCATCACACAGAATATTCACATAACTATTGGCAGCCCATGTAAAGATGTGCAAAAAGCTTGACATAAACAGCATAAACTTACACAGCATAATTTAGACAAAACCAACTTTTAAAATTTTGGAAATTTATTCAGTGGGGAAAAAGTTCAAAAATAACAGTTTTAGACAAAGCCACCAATTTTCAATTAGTGGCAGTCCTTACAATTAACTTTACATGAATATAAATGAAACATTTAATGTACTGCATGGAACACTTTACAGAAAATAGTTAGAGACTTTGTAGAAGAATCTATTTCATTGATGACAACATCATGATGTCTCACGTACAGAAGAATAGGCACATGGTGGGATTTGCAATTGCAAATTCTGGCGGTCCTGTTTATGCACTCTGTTCTCCAGTTATTTTTGCAGATTCATAATTGGAAATAAGTCAGTGGACATTTTCTAACTGTTTGACTTTCTTCCTCTAAAATCAGTTTACAGCTTCCTTATCTGTGTGTGTGGAACTGTTATTGCTTGAAAACCAACACTGGTTTAATGTTTAGATTCTTATTAAGAAAGTTTTTTTTTAATTTGGTGTTAATTTTAATTCACTTGTTCCCATTAGAAATATTTGAAGTGAGAAAACCATTAACACGTTCAGTTCTTGTTTTAACCGTTGTGTTTTATGCACAGCAGTGACAACAATTATTCAATTAACTTCGCTGTTGCTGTATTAGCAGCATTTTTGCAACATTTGCCATCCCGCTGATGGTCACAGTCGCCAACGCTGCCCTGTGAAAGCAAGGTCTTGCTCTCTTCATGTCGTCTCTCCTTTCTGCTCCTGCGGAGTCTGGCAGAGACACTCTTTCAACAACAAATGGGACTAAACCTGCCCTGAGACTGAGGCTGCATGAGAGTAAAAACTGAAACAAACAGTATGCCACTTTAATCTTTTTTAGTTTATAATCATTTGTGTACATATACATCACAACCATAGCTTATATATGTAAGTGTTCATTCTGGCAAAGCCCTCAATATATTACACATAATGTGTTTAGCTTTGATCCAGAGAAGAACTCAGTTTAAAGAGCAGGAAGTGAGCAACAGAAGCTGAAGGGTTTTAGATTGAGCAGGATACAGAGGTGTGTATGTACATATACAGAAAGGAGCATGAGTAACACAGTGGGAGGAAGAGGTAACCTTTGACAGAGCTGAAGGCACAGAAAATAACACAAATATAAAGACATATCGCATGAGAAAAAGCTGAATTTTGGGGAAAAAGTCACAGTGCCAAGAAAATCACACTACTTGACAATGTGAAAACCTGAAGAGAATTTGGATGAGGAAGAAGGTGTCTGGTGAGGATGTGTAAGCTATAGTTTATAAACGGATTCCAGGTTTGTGTAAATGTAGATTGGTGAAAATGAAGGATTTTTTTTTATAAAAGAAAGTGGAGAAGATCACAGTTGAAAGGTTGCAGAAACATGATGGCTTAAAGGAGTGAGAGAAAGTTTGTCCTGGCACTCCAGAAGACGATTCTGAGTGTAAAAATAATCTACGGTAGCCACCTGAGAGGCTGCTGTGTCACAGTGTGCCCTAGTTTAATTTAAACCCAACGCATATGACACTGTTTCTTTTTTCCTGTTTTTAAACCAGATTTTGTCCCAGTTAAAGTTACTTACTGTATTTTAGAAGAAAGAAAAGATAAATCATCTCTGACTTACTGTTAGAGGTCTATTGCAAGCAACAGTCTGTTACTTTCAAGATGTCTTGAATAGCAACTTTTGTACAAACTGACTTGAATTGACATTTGCATTTATTACCCAGGCTGCATCAGAAATGGATATTTTCTTTACAATGAAATAGTCGCCGCTCTATGAAATGTGACAAAATTATAACTTCAGAATATATAATCTAGTTTTAATGTTATTATGGACTTGTGCCCAGTGCAGTGAAAAATATAAGAAGGTGACAGGATTATATGTTTTCAGAAAAACAAACAGATTTATCAAAACCGCTGATCAAATTCTTTTATTCAGGTACATCACCGATAGAGGTTTTTCTATCGACAACGCTGGCATTTAAAATTCAGGGGAAGAAAGACCCATGCTTTCTTTTACTTAGTTAAAATGTTTTTTAGTTCCAAGTTTTTTAACTTGTGATCATGTACCCACATAGTTTAACAAGTAAAGCTCAGTAAATTTTCTTTGCAAAAATCGTTAGTAATCCATGTTTCTTTCCTCTTATTTAAACCTTGAGCTGCATTTATGTTGTCCACTCTTAGCATCAGTTTAAGTCAAATTTATTCATGCTTTTTTAACCTTAAGCACCTTCAACATCTTTGATGACAACAAGTCTCTGAGCGTTCAGCAGATGGAGCATCCACAACAACATGTGTACTAATGTTCCCTCAGAGTCTGAGAGTGCACCCCTACTGCTCCCGTAGTGTGTATGCTACCCTAGAAACTTGATTGTAACTACACATGTGGTGCAGCTCATGTTAGTGTGTGTTCAAATGCATGCATAGTCTGTAGCTGTTCCATCTGTCTTCACACCAATTCAATTCACTTCTTTGCCTGTTTGTACTCCCACTTTATTCCCACACGTTCAGATTTTGTCTCTTCTTCCTTTATTGTCTTCTCTCCTGTTGAAGGAGTGAAATGAACAGCATCTCCTTTCCCTGGCACACACTGAGTGTTGGATCACTTATGTGCACAACATGGCAGTGAAACCTTTAAACATGCCAGTGGTTGAAAATGGCAAAGATCTTCCCTTTGTCTGACCTTTAATTTTTCTAGCTTTTGTAATTCACACAAACTTCCCATATGCTGCCACAAGTTTAGCAGTGATCATATCAGAAACAATTTAGAGATTTTATCAAATGTGTCATCAGGACTTGAAGCTCTATATCTCCCATAAAATTTCCACTCCCCTATATGATTTTTCCTCTGACATATCTCCTTGGTTTAGATCTTCAAACCTGTAATTGTGAAATTTAAAAAGGCCTTTTTACATGCTAAATTATTCATTGCTCCAACATCATAAAAAACCTTCTCAGCCTTGGGCTAATTGCAGAAAAAAGAGTTAGACTGATGTGATTTCTACACAAGGGAGCAGAAAAAACTTTCCTTCTTATTAGAAGCTGTATCAAAACATTTCAGTAAAACTGTGTAAATTCACTTGATAGTGTACCAACTGAAAAATTTAATAGCTATAAAGGCTTGACTAGATTAGCTTTACAGTTTCAGAAAAGTCCAGCATGAATCAGAACACACTGGCTAGTAATCCAACATAAAATATTTAACTGTACTTGTACAGCTACATTCACATGTGGTCATATATAGTGTTTTTTTTTTTTTTTGCCTACATATATTACAATATATTAACAATTTATGCATCTCAAATGCATTTTTGCACTGCAGGCTTGCATGGCCCTGTTGTACTCAGACCCATGTTGTGTTTGCACTGAGCAGAGTGTCGCCACAAAAGTGGGTGGTCACGTTCCTGCTGAAGCTGCCTAGGCCATCCCCCCAGATGACAGAAATTTACCCCAGCTCAACCTTTAATTAAATCAATCAAACAAATTCTCATGTTCATTTTATTATCGTGAAGATTTCCATTTGGTGTTTCTGAACCACTGCTACGAACCCCCTCATTCAGGCATTCTTTCAGACTTCTGATCATTTGGATAAAAGTTCTCTGATTTCAAAACTTTTACTGAAGTTGCGCTTGTAATTCCAGTCTCTAGTGTGACAACAGAGTGTGGATTCAGCCTCCAGATCAACATCAAAGACACATTTGGTTAAGCACAAGCAGGTGCGCATAATTTATGTGCCACCTTTTAATTTCATTGTTTGTATGTAGTCACTGGAGCCACAGTCAGTGTTTTTTTGCCACTGTGGAGTAGAAAGCTACAAGTATTCATCTTCTTGATGTGTGATGGGACGATGTGGATTCTCTATTCATCTTCCTGAATATTAATTCAACCGCATACAAATGAAAAGGAATTATATGTTATTATTTACAAATAAAATCACAGACATTGAAAAAGTCTAGCTCAATGTCTGATCGAGAGATCTGGAAGATAACTTTTCTTTGTGACCTCATTTTCATGTTTAAAAAAAAACAATCTAGGACTTGAACTTTGTGACAGTCCATTATCCTGCTGAGCGTAGCCCTGATAAGATGGATACACTATGGTCATAAAAGGATGAACATGGTCAGCAATAACACTCAGGTAGGAGTGTTTATAAATTGCTTGGTTGTTGCCAAGGGGCCCAGAGAAAATTTACCCTACATCATTGCATTACTGTTGATACACAGCATTATGGATGCATAACGTTGCGTTATGTCAAGTTATAACTATGTTATTTGTGATATGCTGTTAATGGTAACAAGCAACTTAACAGTTTTATCTAATAAAGTGTTAATGTGTTCAAAAAACTGTCCTTTTTGGATATTTATATTACAAGATTTGATTAAAACAAACTCAAGGTAAAAGCTGTGAATGTGTGTTTTTCTCAAAATTGTGCTCTTGGTTTTGACACAGAAAGCCGCTAAAATGAAAAAAAAAAAGACAACATAAGAAGAAAATATTTTAAGATTTTAATTACATTTTTGATTAGATTTCTGTATTTAGTTATCCAGATGGTCTTTGTATTGGTTATTAGTGTGTCATTTCATTACTAAAAAAATTTGTCTTAAAGTCAGTATGTTCTTGGAGTCAGTGCAACAAGTCAAGGACATAGATAAAGAGATCAAATCTTTGAGCCTTACTTAGTATTCTGGCATCTGTATCTGCAAGTTTTCATTTTATAATATTTTAGCTCACCACTCATGCAATAGATAACCACCGTTAATGAGATGCAATATAAACTGGATTTGGTTTAAATTAGCCAATAAATAAAATTAGGATTAAATGCTCTCAAGAGAAATTGTCTGTGCAGTTCTAAGAGATAAACGAGATGAGTTTCAGAATTAGTTCCATTTTTATTGCAAAACTGATTGTCGTTTTATGAATTTTGAGATAATATGCACAATGAGTCTTCTGATTGGAGTTCTAGTTGATTTAGTTTTCTGCCTTTCTTGTAGTTTTTCTCTAATATGACCAAGAAATCTTGGCACAAATACTAATACTACTACTAGTAATAATAATAGCATCACTGTAAAACATGACATGAGGCTTGTTGTCTTAGGCTCGACTTTATTGCTTTTTGCTTTGGATCTGTTTTCTAAAAATATTTTCTAAACAATAATTGCTTCTCAGACATCTTAACAAATTGGCCTAATGTTTCAAAGAAACCAGTGATGGGAGACAGTAATGGCCAAGTGTGGTGCAAGGGCAACTGTAAATGTGGTGAGATGTACACTCCAGCTTTGCTATTTCACAAGAACTTGTCATAAGAGTTGCAGAGGTAGATGCTGAATTTCTGTAATAAAGATATTGATAGAAGAGGCATGATTGAGAATGATTTGTTGCCTATCTTTCTTCCCAATATGATTTGCAATGTGTTGGTAGAGTAATAAGAAAGAACCGTTGCATTTCTAACGGTATGGTTCTCATAAAAGTTAGGAAAATGAAAGATTTCTGCTAAAACGGTGCAATGCAATTCATCTCTGTAGCCTTTCAACTGGATACTGATTGCAATTATTAAGAGGTCTCAACTTCTATACAAAAGCACATCTTTTCACCAAAGTGGACGCACTTCAGTGATTCTGATCTGATTTATCCCTTCAGAGGCCATTCCAATCACATTAGAAATAAATTCACATGCCCCACTTTTCTTCCACAGCCTTCTATATTCAATTCAGCCTTGAAAAATTGGTTAGAATGCCACCTGATGGGAGATTTAATTCTCCGCGTGGTGCTTCTTTCGACACTGGAGTAAACTTTGTCATTTTTACTGTTGAGTTTGTTGATCGGATTCCTGCATGAAATGATTTTTGAAGCCTCCTGCTAGGTACAGTATCAGCACTCGAGCCAAATGACTACAAGGTTAGGTTATGGATAATTTTTCTGACAGTCCCATAAAAAGTTTGTTGCACTCACACAAGTTGCAGGAGGATGCTTGATGTGTGGATTTAACCAGACAGCTCATTTAGTTTAGCCTCCATTCCTATTTGGGGGAGATTAATTTTAGAGGCTGACTAATGTGGTAATTGTCGCAGCATGCAGCTGCTTTTCCTGTCCAATCTAAACCTCATGCTAGTCATTTTGGTGCTGCCTCTGTCTAAGCAAGCAGTGGAGAAAAAAAAAATATATTTCTATTATCTATAAATAACGTTATCTTCTCTGTAAAGGCAGGGAAGCGGGGGGCCATTCTGATTCAACACCAGTGGGTTTTGTTTTTGTTAATTGTTTTCCTATTTGCTCTTGGAAAACGTATTGGTTTTATCACTGCAGAGGCACTTAGCAGAGCTTTTAGTTTGTTAGCTTTTGAGGTAAACACAGACCTCATCATTAGTTGGGCATATAAAATGGGGAAGTCAGGAAACAAAATCATCCTAACTTTTCTCCTTACTTATTGCAGATTTTGTGTGTATTGCCATCTAAATTTGTTCACAGTTTGTACCACATTTGTTACTATCAGGTTTATGTTGAAAGTACTTATTGGCAAAGTTATAAGGCAGGAAAACAACTACTGAAAACGTCTTGAGAGTCAAACATTGTCCAGTGTTGCCTACTCTCTGTAAGAAAAGGAAGTCAATAGTGGTCTGGGGCAATCAGTCTCCAAAGGTCTGTGTAGTACCAAAAAGAGAATCTAAGTTTCACAAAGATGGTTAGTGGAACAAAAGCAAAATTGTCTGACCACTTTCAGATGTTTGGACTCCTGATTTTCTTACCAGTTTCACACCATAAATGATCAGAATTGCAGCATTCATTAAGAAAGTTGTGCCTGCAGCCCTCTTTGGTCGTTATGTTATTCTGAGAAATGCATCAATTAGCTTATTCTAGTCCAGGACTCATTTTGGCTTTTTCTGGGGTCTGGCCAGCTATTTCATAGTTTTTTTTTTTTTCTTTTGATGAGTTTTTCTGTACTTGATGTGACGATTTCCGATTTTTATGTGTTTGATATGATGATTACCGATTAGTGCTGATCTGTAAACAACAGCACCATGGAAGTGAAACACAAACTGTATCAATTAAACAATAGAAAAGCCTTGGGCATTGGAGCACAGGCTCAAAGAAACACCAGAGAAAGCAGGCTGTAGGCAAGCCATACGCTGGCGCATCAGTCCTCTCCTATGACCCAAAGATCAGCAATCTTAATCAATTTTATTGAACCCAAAAAAACACTGTTGCTAGTATTTTTCATTGCAATTAGTAGACAACAGAGAAAAACACAAAGAAGACAAAGTTTTGAGTGAAAAAGAAAAGAAAAAATATTGAAGTAGAACAATTAGGAATTAAGAAGTATACTTTTTCTAAATGAGTACCCCACCACATAATTTTGCTTGGGCAAAAGAAATATGAGTTCTAGGGTACTAGTGTTGTCAGTCATTTTCATTGTGATTTTTTTTACCACAGGATTTCTGAGGGCCTCTGTAATCATGCACAGGTTGCATTTTTTTTTCTTCACTCAATTTTGATGTACCTTAAGGAAATGTTCCAGGGTAGGTATCTGGTTTTGCATTAGCAAGGTCATTTAAACGGATGGGGAAGTAGATATATGCTTCCCTGCGGTCTCTCTGACTCTCCGTGTGTCCTTTAGCAAGACAGCTCCCCATAGTTTCAGATCATCATACCCAGCCTCAGGCCCTCTCTGTCCTCTCCTTCGCTCCATCACTACCCCCACCTCTACTTTTTCCCTAAGTTTCCCTCTTCATTTTCCTCCTGTTATCTTGCCCCTCTTCCCTTCTTTTCTAACGATGCCCTTGACGAGGTAATGACTGCCTGTCAATTTGTTCTGTCCATCTTTTCACTCATTACTTCTCGCTTGTCTCTTTCTAGCTCACTTTGTTATTCTTTGCCGACAGTTTAAAATGCCTTTCAATTTTAAGAAACAAATGTAGTATTTTTAACAAAAATTGCTTGGTCTAACTTCTTACTTTTGACCTTCATGGGAGCCTGGTTCTCCTATTTGCCGTCATCAAAACATGAGTTGGTGATAGTTACAAAACATTGGAAAAAATGGTAATTTCCAGAATATAAATACTATATTACACAATATGGGGGAGCATAAACAGAATTTTAGCTTTTTGTATACACACACACACCCCCCCCCACACACACACACATATATATATACATATATATGTTAGAAATGTTATTATTCTATATTGTATGCCTCCTGTCTTTGTTGTGTGTATTTTCTTATAGTAATGTCCCATGACAACTGAAGGTCATATTAAATTGCTGTGTGCTTGTGATGGTGTCCCTTATACACATAAATCTAATCACTGAACTGCAACAAGAGGAGATCGCTATTCCAAAACGGACACAAAATGACAACTTTATTACATGCACACAAGCAAGCAATGCTACCTTCAAATAAACTCATAAATACAAATAAAACACATGACAAACATAAAACCAGCTCCTTCTGCCATTGTTATGTTTGAGTATGGCACCCAGAAATAAATCTCAGATACCTTTGGGTTTATGTCTAAAACAGTGTCTTTTCTTGTGCTCAGGATCTGAACAGAGAGGAAACCCTGCTGCAGCAACTGAGAGAAAAAGATGAGCTGATTGTCAGACTCCAGGGTGAACTGGTAAGATTGACTTACAGGATAAACATAATTAGCTTGACTGTAAAATTAGGCATTTGTCCTGGTAATACAGGAATCCGTGGGGTCTTAAAAGTCAGAAGTCTCATATTTAATCATCTCAATTTTGGGGCTTAGAAAGTCTTAAATTTGCGTAGATTTTTTTTTTATACTTGCTTCATTCAGTTACAGTTGAAATCATTATTTATAAATACTGCATACAAAGACAAATTATTGTTGTGGATCAGTTGGGATTCCCAAAAATAATTTCTATATGCTAAATACAACTTGTTGTATATAATAACCAAAGACATTATTATTATTATTTTTTTTTACATTTCTTGACATTCAAACATTTACATCGATTTCATTAGTATTTCATAGAATTGTCTTTTAAGTCATATGAGCAACATCACACATTTAATGTTACTTATTGCTTCTTCCATTCTGTTTCAATCTCAATTTTTTTTATTGAATGTTCTGGCAGCATTCATTTGCTCCACATGTTATAGCTTCTGCTGAATAGTTTCAGATGTTGTTAAATAGTTAGAAAAACGCAATGGACATGATGCAGACTGGCAAACATTCCCTTTAGGAGGAATCTATTGTCAGATATTTAGACAATAGATATTTCCAATTACTTATTAAAAAAACTCTGCTTGTAAAACTTTCTTATTATTGTTTGGTTAGACAAATGAAAATCAAATGTTTCTTGTTTATGTTCCACTTCCAGCTCATTTGTCATGAGAGTGTAAGATTTATAAAGTTTGGTTTGAATTCAGACATTTCAGTCGTTGGCTAAAACCAGTCATCAATCACTGTAATGGAGCTTACTGGCATTGAAATGAGCAAACCTTGGTATAGAAGAAAGAGGCTTGTATGCCAGAGTCAATAAACATAAGTAGACAATGTTTAATCCAACTTGCAAATGTAATTAAGTAAATTAAATATAAGTTGTCAACAAATTAAATAAGCTAGCTTACCTAAATTTACGTTGTTTTTTTTTCTGGAATTGTTGAATTTAAGTCATAATGTTCTTAAATAAGATATTCAGAAATCTTTAATTTAGTTTACTGAAACTTGCAGAAACACTGTTAAAGATGTAAAGCAAAACATTTTAAGTCTTTAAGGTGCTGCAAAGAAGACTTATCTAATATCTAGTAGATAGAAATGATCAGCCTGGAAGTTCTGTTAGTTGTGAGGTGCCTAATTTGCCACAAGATAACGTATCACAGCATAACTTTACATTGTTTTTTTTTTTATTTATTTTTTTTTTACTATTTTATCTTAATGTCAGTTTTATCTTGTAAAATACTTTGGTCAACTTTATTAAAACTGACATTGACAATTGGTTCGAGGTTCCTGAGTATAAGATTGCCCAAAGCCTCAAATGTAAAAACTGCACAAGGTTTAACATTATTAAGTTGACCAATGATCTTTCTTCTAACAACTTTGAGGAAATCTACTGTGATCAACAGTTATTGTTGTTCACCTCATCATTCTGTTATGATGTCAACACTGATTTTTATATTAGAAAATGTAAATATAGTAAGTAATTATAAATTTTGTAATTAATAAATTAATTTACCAAAGTTCTATTTTGTAATTCATGCCAAACATTTTTACCTGACAGGGTTTGGTGAAGTTAAAGTAGATTCACTGATGGTTGGAAGATGATAACCAGACTTGTTACACAGTTCTGGGAAATTTGAAGTGATTTTGTGCCCCGACATTTTTCTGTGCAATTGTGTTTTTCTTTGTAGCAGATGCTAACCATTTCAAATTTCGAAGTGTGTAAAAATAGATTCAGATGTAAAACTGAATAGAAAAGTTCAGCAAACTAAGACTTTTATCTTTCAAGGCAACATGTTTATCCTTGCCATAGAGGACTGTGGCTGGGGAAAAAAAATCCACCGTTAAAGATGAGGGAAAAGAAATGCAACAGTGGTGCTGTAGAATTTTCATAAGATAAGTATCAGCTGACAAAAAATACCTTCTCTGTCTTTGTATCTATAAGCTGTTCTCTCATGTGTGCACAGTTGAACATCAGAATTATTGTGCTCAGACTGAAATTTCTCCCATAAGAAGATAAAGAGCCAAGGATGGAAAGCAATCCCTTAATTCCTTCTTGTTCTATCTTTCAATACTCATATAACATAACACATTTAGTGAAAAATGTATTGTACCACTGTATTTTTCTAGTGCTTTTGGTACCTTGATTCCTGGAACAGCTACTGAAATGCTCAATACAGCAAAATCTATCATCATTTGTCATCCGCATGTCTGTAATTTGTCACCTGTTCCATCAAAGTAATGGAATGCAGACATTATGCCAAGCCTTTGCAGAATAATGTGTCAGTGTTAAAGCAGTGAGCGATGCCAGTACAACCCACTGACTTGAGTCTCATACAACATCTGTTTGTTTGATCACTTTTTGGCACTCACATCCATTTTTTTTTTTTACTCTTTCATCTTCCTCTATCACCCCGGTTTATTTCCCCGTCAGCAGCCTCTGTTTTAATCTGTTTTCCATTTGAATTTTGTTTTGGTGCAACTGATGTGGACCTAATACTAAAATCAAGCAAATTGGCAATCACTATGACATTTATATTACTCATATAATTTCTCTCTAGAGCAATATAATTAGTGATGTTGGGTGCTGTAGCGTTAGAGCAGGCGCCCCTTATAGGGTGTAGTTCTTGACTCAGATGTCCTGGGTTCTTGACCTGCAGGCCATTGCTTCATGTCTTTCCCCTGCTCCTCCCCATTTAATGTAAAATTTATGTCTTAAAAGGCCACCAGAGCTACAAAAGACTTTACAATAACATTATATATCTTGCTGACCCTAATAACTTAGGATTATGTTTTGTATTCAATGCTTGTTGTTGTATTTGTTGTGTTCAAATTTACAAATACATTGTCTTTAGACTTGTGTAGCTATTTTAAAACCACCTTTTAATGAAAATGAATTCAATTTTCCATCAGATTATGTCTGCTCATTTATCCTAACACATGCCCCCCTGCCTCTCGTACCCCCTCCCCGACTGTAACGGCAAATTAATCCTGAACAAATTAGAGTTAAACCATCTGGAAAAAATGTTTTTAGCTTACAAGTACATGTATATTCCCCAAATGGGTTTAGTCTGAGTCCCCTACAGCTAATGTCTGGTACAATGAAATACTCAGCCTTCCTCCAGAGAGTTTGTCTGATGCCATGAGTGTGAGTGAAAGGAAATTTTGTTGCTGTTTTCTAAATTGGCTTTGTGTGGCCATCTGGGGACACCTTTCTTTCACTATATGATTGCAAAAATTCCTCAAAAGTTTTCTCCTGTTTTTTCTCTGTGTTTTTATATTTGTGTTTTTTCCCATTTGCTTGCAAAAGTGAAGGGCATGTGGTCACTTATATATGCTAAAATCCCTTGAGAATCTGCATTTGTGTCGATAGAATATAGTAATTCAAGCTCATATCTGTTTGAAACTCTTAATAAATGATCTTGCAATTTTCCTAGAAATTCTGGGTCCTTAAAATATGAAGGAATAATAAATATTCCTTCATAAAATCTTTGCATATTCGGTATTTGTAAGTGCATCATCACTTCCTGGGTTGTTGCTGTACTGTAACCAGATCTTAACCTTGGTTTTATCTTTATGTTATAACCAGGTCTTCTTCAGATTTGTGAAACTTCACTGTTGTGTTTGCATTATATGCTTGAACTCTGGTTGGATAGTGTAGTGGTTCTGCTTTAGATAAAAATTTATTTCAAAGCAAAGTTAAAGTGTAGCATCAGATGTAAAGGGCAAGCCACAGACAGTTTTCTTATTCTGCAAATCTGCCAGTGAAATGCTATTTATTATCTCAGAAAAACTCACTTTTCATAAGTTTTCTGTTGGTACTTTGAATGCACCATTAAGCTTAAGAAAGCCCATTTTGCTTCTCATGTAGTCAGACACGATTAATGGAAACTGGTGTTTTTAACTGGATTTGTGCGGAATTTGAAGAGGACTATAAATGCAGGTTCAGAGCTGGAATATAAATGCTTTTCTTTTATTCCCCTTACGATAAACCTTGTTTTAATTTGGTTGATTAATTTTTATCGAGGTTAATCAATTTCTCCATATGTCATATTCACTGCAACTTTCAACCCATTCTGTTCTCCAACCCATGAGCGGCACAGGGAGAAAATGTCAGAATGATTAGTGACAACGTCGTAAAGTGCTCCCTGTGGAAATGGTGCAGGGTTCCTCTTAGGGCTTGCAACCTTCGTTTTAAAAATAATCACGTAGAGGTAAGAGAGGAGTTGGCTGGTTCTTGGGTCCAGATAAAATTGCTGTATTTTGTCGAAAAGTGCCAGTGCTTCTCTGACTACAACATCTATAAATCTGCCAGATAAAACCCATTAATTATCTCCTTGAAGGCCCTTTTTTTCATGTTGGCCAGCTTTACCTTTCCATTTTTATTAATTCCTCCTCACTTAAGCAGTGCCGCCTTATGCCCCTGCAATTTGGCCCCTTTTTATGACATTTATGATTTCCAGACAAAATGCTTGGTGTTGTTTTTCATGTTCCTTATGACAATTTGCAAAGCATGGATACATGTTGTGATGCATTGCTAAAAGTATTTGCCCTCTTGCAGATTTGTTGGAATGCAGACTAGAATTTATGCCATTCCAGTTATATATATATAAGACAGCTCCAACCAAATGGATGTTTAACCTCGATTCAGTATCGACACAAATGCAAGAATTCGGTATTTCAGCATTTTTGCAGTTTTCTGGAAGATTGTTCCGTAATAGAGGAACATAAAAACTGAGCTCTGATTCTCCATGTATGGAGGTTGATACAACAGATGTGTGATGTTTTGTGATGCAAAACTAGCAGAAGTATTTTCTTTATTCTCTGAGCCACAAGAACCCAGTGTAAGGACTTTAGAACGGTAGCGATGTACTAGGTTTTCTTAGTTTTAGTGAGATCTCGATTGGTAGCGTTCTGGTTCACCTGCAGCTGTCTGACTATTTTGGGAGACTTGTGAAGACGTTGTTGCAGTAATCAAACTAATCTTTAATAAAACTACAGATAAACAGATTCTCAAGATCTTGCTAGTCCTTTGAGCTTAGAAATGTTCTTAAGGTGATAGAAGGCTGACATTGTCTTTATTTGTCCTTGAACCAGTGAAGTACTGTACCAGAGTCTGACACAGCTCTCCAGTCACTTCACCATGGTCAACAGTGTGAAACAGTACAATTTTTAAATATGAAAAAAAATAATAATCAAAGATAACCTGAATTAATGCAAGATGCAGTTTGCAAATTATTATTTCACTTACTAAGGAGGGGAAAAAAGCTGAAAAAGTTTCATAAACCACATCCAGCCTGACCTCTCAATCAATCACTTAAACATAAACTTTCTTATAAGCTTATGTAAGCGAAATGATATTTATAAACAACACATCATTTTCCAAACTAAAGAATTTCAAGAACAGATCCTAAGGAGTAGCCAGTTGACCAAAATAATAAAAAAGTCCATTGATAGCTCCCTGAGGATGTGACAAATGAACCCAGAGCAACCTCTTAAAGCTCTGCTGGCCTAACCTGCCTCAGTTAACATCCATATTCATGATTCAACAATATGAAAGAGTTCCAAGAGGAACAACTTCTAACTAAAAAGAACACAACTGAATGATCACATTTTACAAAAACAATTTTGCTGTAGTTGGGAAAATATGTGGATTGAGGAGAAAGGAATGGAGGATAATTTTTTTCTCTTCAATCCTGTGTCATCTGGTATAAAAGTAATGCAGCATTTCACAAAAACATGATCGCACCTGCAGAAAGTTTTTGGTGGTAGTGCTATGATCTGGGCCTCTGAGCGTACTTTACTTCTTCAGAATTTGGATAAATTATCATTATTATATAAAACATGAACACTGCTCTTTATCAGAAAATTCTGAAAGCGAGTGTATGGCCCTCAATTTGTGACCTTAAGCGCAAGCGCACTTGGGCTATGCAGCAGCACAATGATCCACAGTACACCAGCAGGTCATACTCATAGCGGCTCAAAAAAATCCCTGAAATGCTGTTGCATGACATTAAATAGGCCATTCATGCTTGAAAACCCTCTAATGTGCCTGAATTAAAGCAATTATTCCAAGAAGAGTGGGCTAAAGACCTACACAGTGATGTAGAAGACTGATTGCCATTTATTGCAAACCTTTTGCTGGCAGTCGTTGCCTTCAATGTTGGTAAAACCAGTTATTACTTTTTAGAGGAAATTATTTTTTCACAGGACCAGAATGATTAGGTTTTTCCGTCAACAACTACAGCATTAAATATTACTTTCTGCATTTACTCAAGTTGTATTTAGTATTATAGTAATTGTTTGGTATTGATCTAAAATATTAGATCAATACAGTAGTAAAACAGAAAAACAGTAGAAGTCAGTGAAGGGGGCAATACTTTTTTCAGTGCTCTGTACAGTAAGCGGAGGCAGTCAACAGGTCTGCAGGAGGAGCAGCACCTGTCATTTGTTTGTATTTGATGTTTGTGGGTGGGTTGTGCACATGACTGATGCATGTGTGTTTGCTTTGTATGCAGGAGAGCGCCAGAGCAGCCCTGAAGATGAAAGACTGCCAAATGACTGATCGCACAACACAGACAGAACACACAGGGGCAGAGGTAAGATGCTCACAGACAGCACACTGAGTGGCCCTGTCAGACTGAAACACAAACACGGCATTACACACTTCATTTTCTGACACTTGCCTAGCCACTAAACAAAGCACAGTTTTAATACACATTTCCTTTTTGTTATGCTATGGCCTAGCTCATATCAACTTCTCTTAATTTTTTCTGTTGTGGTCAAAGTTTTGCTCCAACTCCATTTTCTCTCTCCCAACATGTTTTGCTCTGTATTATAGTACACTACCTGCTCCTCCCATTCTGCCTTCAAAGTCCCGCAGTGCTCAGAAAGAGTGCTGCTTCCTGCCTGCCTGCTCAATGCCCTCAGCTGACATGGCCTCTTTGGCTTCTCTAAAGGCTGACAGTATGGGAACGCAGGAGACTTAATGGATGACTGTCTAAAAATGGCTGCCTGTAACGGAAACCGGAGCAGAGTTTTTGGGGTCTGTCTCCTCTTCTCCCTTTTCTTCCTTTTAAAACACCTTTTCTTCATCTTCCCTGCTCCAAAGGTTCTTTTATACCTTTAATCCTGGTGTGTATAAAGTTGGCAAGAAACATTGTGAAACGGGAAAAGCTTTGCCATTGTGTGAGCGAGTGGGTGCACAATACCCACACAACACGCTGACTTATCCACACAGATGCAAAAGCACACAAAGGCGGTGTTTGAGTAAAATCATGCAGCGTTGAGAGCAAAATGGAAAGCATTATTTGGATGAGACAGAAATAGATTAGCATGACCAAAATATAAGAAGAAAAAGAAAAAGCTTTTTGAGAGTGCCTTTTTTATATACACTCTATTATTACCATGTATGTTTCTTTATTTTATTATTTGTGTGAAGACCAACGGTATACAAGTTCTATATTTGAACACGTAGGAACCTTGAGTATAGTTTATGTGAAGAATATTTAAAAACCATGTATGCACAGTTTGTCAGTTTGTTAAAACCGTAAAACTTAATTCATTTTGTTGCAACAATTTTAAGAGTTTTCACAAATATCTTAACTGAAAAGTGTGCCATAAATTGTTATTCAGTTCCCTGTACCACAAATAAACTCTTGTGCAACTAAATACTTTCAGAAGTTGCCTAATTAATAATTGGAGTCCACCTGTGTGTAATTTATCCTCAGTATGGATCCAGCTGTTCTTTGAAGGTCTCAGAGGTTTGTTAGAGATTTGTTAACCAATAGCATCATGAGGCCAAAGAACACAGCAGATGGGTGAGGTATAAAGTTACAAAGCTATTTAACCTTACCGTGATCTTAAGAGACGGGGTCCGTTGACCACGCAAATTTTTTATCATGTACACATCCCTTAGGGGTATGTGTACCATACCCCTAAGGTATGTCGCATTGATCCTGCTTGCGCTTTTATGATTTTTTTTTTTTTGCGCAGATTTAGCGCAATGGTCGTAGTGCGACGGTCAGGAGCGATGTGGCAGATGGTAGGATTGGACAACAGGAGAAGCAATGAGGGTGTCCTGTTGGCCTTTCAGCCTGACTGCCAGACAAAACCCCAAAAACTTGCAGCTGTACCAATAGAAAATCTTGATTCAGAGGAGCTAAAAAGAGATATACACCAGACGTTTCAGATTTTAAATTGTACATAAACTCTTACTAGAATCTTTGAAAGAAAAACATTACAAAACACAGCTTTTAATGTTCCAAGACCCTGTATGGAAAACCCCCCCACATATTTTATGATATTATGACAGTCAGATGGATCAACTAAAACATTTAAATCTAAGGTTTTGCCAGTGCATCTCCTTTTGACGCTGAGGCTCAAATCCAGGCGTGAGATTCATGCAATAATAATGAGGCCTGTTTTGAATGTTGAAGTCTGAAAGATCAGTTTAATATGTTCTGCTTATGTGTTTATTTTACATGCTGGTGGTGACAGGACAAGATCTGATAGAAATATTTCACAAAGGAGCTGGCTTGTGGGGATGTTAGCTGCACAAATAACATTATAGCCTACAGATAAAACATACTCAACATCCAGAAATGGGAAGGGAAATGTTTTCTGCCGCGTGTTGAATGTGTAGTAAATAAATGTATGTGATATTAGTTAGGGAAAAAAAATACCTACGTTAGATTAAATGGTCAGTCTTAACATAAAAAAAGATTAGAAAAACCTTGCATTTCTGTTTTGGTAGAAAGTAAAATCCCTCAGTTCTAGTAGCAAGAAAATGTTGACTAAGTCTACAGGTGAGCTATGCACAACGAGGCACAGAGTGAATCTTGACTCCATAATTGCAGTGCAGCACATGATTGCTAGTGACACTCCCCCTCTGTGATTCACAATAAGTCGCCAAAGCAGGTGCAAGACAACTTTTTACCGTGCCTTGGGAGAATGGCACTTTATTGTTACATCCGAATTCAAGTACAGCTCTGAATCATGTTATTTTGCCACACTTGTCATCAGTCATCGTACCAGTTGTTTGTTTTTGTACATCTCTTCCTTTCTTCATTTTAGTTTAGATTGTTTTTTTTTTTTGCATTAGGATACACTACAGTGTACCAATTGTATGACTGCATTGTACTCCAAGTGCCAGGACTGACTAATGCATTTCTTAGGTGGCCTGAATAGGACCACAGACTATTGTGTGCTTGTTTGTACTTAAGGCTGAAGAAAGCATAAGTGTGGGAGTTTTGTGTGAGCTCCAACATCTGAACATTTGTTTGTGTGTCATTCTGTTTGTTGCTGTTTGTATTTGTTGTTCTGAATCAGCCATTAGTCCTGGTGTGAACAGCAAAGTCGATAAAAGGCTGTTTTCTCAAAGCAACTTAAATGTAAAGTATTTACATTTATTACTCAGACAGTACAATTTTTTCATTGTTATGTTTTCTGGCCTCATTAATATATGAGCCATTAACACACTATAAATCAGGTTTACCTACCTCATCACTGCCTGTCCATATATTTAGCTTTCCTTTGGACTGAAAGCCCAGGGGAAAAAGTTAGCTGTTGAAAGCTTATAGTTTGTGAAGTTGTTTAATGCTCTTAAATCTGATATTTTCTTTCTTTCTTTTTTACATTCTAATTATTTTAAATAAATGTAATTAAAGCTAATTTCTGACAATGAACTTGATTTGCCTCACCAGGAGTGTCACAAAGTGAAAAATATGCTCTATTTCTATTCCACCAATTCAATGCACTTAAAAGAAATTAAGCTCAAAAGATCCAATCAGCTGTATCCCCTCTCTGTGGTGAAGTGGTTTGATTAATTGGTGAGTAATGATTTGAATGCAAGAAGTGTGGCTAAGTGTCTCATCTGCTCTGCAGGTAGAAAATAGTAATATTAGCATACCAGGTATACTTCATTCATGCAGTTAGTAAGTCACATGCAGTTTTTGTTTCATAAACCCTGAAAAACATTTCAGAAGTTTACATATGCTATGTTGGGTGACATGTTTAAGGTTTCTTTTGTGTTTTCTTTTTTTATATTTTTTTCTGGAATTTGTCTCTTGTCAGAACTTGTTTACATGACTTCACACTTCTTGGCAGATGTCTTGAGATGTTGCTTCAACATTTCAGCAGTGTTCTTTGCCCATGATACCAGTTGTCTTGTGACACATACCAGTCCCTCCTACAGAAAAGCACCCACACCACATGAATCTGCCACCACCATGCTTCGAAGTTGGGATAATGTTTTCATTCTTGCCATCTTGCCCCTTTTTTCTCCAAATGTAACAATGGTCATTATGGTTAAACACTTGAATTTCAGTTCCATCAGCCCATCATCTTGCACCTCATGTTGTTTATGGAGTATTTGCTTCTTTCATTCTGAGTAGCCTTTTAGCTCATGCTGGTACAGGCTCTGGATAATGGTACCAGCATTATTACCAGCTCTCATTATTCAGCCAGCATCTTTGTCAGGTTCTTTAGTTTGTTCTGTGGTTGATTTGCATATTTTCCACCAAAACATGTTCGTTTATGGTGCACTGAAACCTTCTCCTTCTTGACAAAGCTAGGAATTCCCAATGTATTTGAATAAAGAACTGGGCACACTCAATCTGAAAATTATATCCAAATATGAATCTAACTTGTGTATGTCCACAATTCTCTTCCTGATTTTTTTTTTTATTCACAAAATGTAAGTTCTTTTGTTCATGTTAAATACACAGATGTGCCTCCACTGAACATAAATTTTGTGAATTGACCTATGAGAAGCTTGCATGGCATGACATCATTGTCTGAGAAAATCAGACAATGATGTTTGTATCTGTTTATACAAACGTCTGAACTTGAAGAGAGTCATAATTTCTGAAAACCATTCTGACGTTATCACTCTCATTATTCAGCCATATAAAAAATAAAAATAGTTTTGCTATTATTATATAATGTATTAAAACATCTGGTCTTGTCTGTATCTATTGAAGACGCTCATCAATGAGTCTTAAATTTGAAAATTGGACAAAGCAGTTATTTCTTGCTGGTTTTGTAAAACTACCTTTACAATGCTATGTCCTTGGTTTTAAATGGCTTTGCTGCCTATCATAAGACTATCATGGCGCAATAGAGACCTCCATATGTAGGCCCCTCTGGAAGATGAGCTCTTAATTAGAGGAGCAGCTGCCTGCCCGCTAGCAAGCTATGCTAACAGCACAGGTGACTTAACTCAGCAGTAGCTTCCAGCATGTGTGGCCTGATTTTAGCCTCCCACCCCTCCCCATGTGTGCATACATGTGTGTATGAAGGAGATAAAGGCCAAATGTGTTTCCGACTAGGTTCAAGACTTTGAGGGAGACGTTGCAGCATGTAGCAGGACTATATAGGTTAGCTACCCCAGTGCATCAAGGACAGTCAGTGAGCAACCAAAAAAGTGTGTCTACAAGTGGGGCAGCTATTTCTACTGCTTCTACCACTTCTCAGGGTCGAGCAGCTCCCTCACTCTTTCTCCCTCCTACTTGTTCTCCTTCTTTTCTAGAACGTCCTCTCACTTTTTCTCACATTGTTCCTGTTCTCTCTTCTTCTCGCTTCAGTTTGACAATCCCCGAAAGTGAACAACCTAGTCTGCAAAAGTTTTCTTCTCTCCCTTGTTTTTGTTGAACATCGTGTCCTGAGGATGGTCATTTGCACCAACTCTGTTCCACTGAAGTGTAACTTTTGCTATTGAATGTGCCCAGGTTACATTTTCAATTTTCAGGATGTTAACAGGACACAGACCAGATATGTTTTAGTCATTAAAAGGAAGGTCACAAAATGTAATACAAATAGGTGGAGTGAATGTTATAACTTCTGAAAAAATGTATTATCCTTTGAAATAAATTTTTTATGAACTGTTCATCCAAAGAAATAAAAAAATAGTAAAATGGATTAAACTTATGTAGCACTTTTCCAATCATTTTGACCACTCAAAGCGCTTTGCTAGAGTCACATTCACCTATTCGCACATACATTTATACACCAATATGTATCGGTGTATAAATGTACTATGTCGGTAGGCAAGTTGGGGGTAAGTGCCTTGCCCAGGGGCACATCAACAGAAGGAAGCTGAAATTGAACCTACATCCTTCTGGTTACAAGACAACCACTTTACACACAGTCGCCCCATAAAATCTACATCACAACATTACAATATCTTTTATATATATATATGTATAATTTTTTTTTTTACAGTTTCTGTACATCATAGGGGTCATAGTTAATATGCATTTCTTTACTGATATTATTTCAGTTTTTTTTTTATTGTTTTATCTATACACAGTAAACTAAAAACCATTGCAAGAAATGCAGTAGAGAATATGTCAAAACTTTCCAAACAAACTAAAGTGTATGGTAGCAAAACAAAAAGAGGGTTGGGGTGGTTGTTCATGCTCTAAATTCTAATGACAATGTATTTCCCAGCATTTTAAACATTAATGCACTACTCAGGAAAACCTAGGGACATTCAGCTTTCGGGTAAAAATTTCAGGATGAACCTAAAATGCACTATGACTTATACAGGTGAACTTAATATGACCTTTTCTGAAATTTTGAATGCACATGTCCCACTGTTCAATTTTTAAGTATTTTTAACAGCAAAATTCATTGTGGTGATTGATCCACGAATCAACCTGTACAACAGCTCTCCTCATTATCCTCACATTTAGCTATCATGAGAGCAAGACAACGTCTAATAGCTGATCAACAGTACCTTGCCATGGCAAGGCTTCAGACGGGTTGTTCTGAGACGGAAGTGGCCACTGAGCTTAGAGTGTCATCAACAGGTTGCAACAGATACAGAGACACTGGAAGAGTGACAGAAGACAGAAATGTACATCCTTTAGCTACATCACCCACTGATAAGTGATTCATTGAGAACAGTGTCCTGCGGAACCAGATGAAAAATGCCATTCACCTTATGGCATACTTAAGAGAGGTGAGACCCACCCAGGCACTGGTGCCATCGTCTTGCATGGGCCAGAGAGCATAAATGTTGGACAAGGGACCATTTGGCCTCAGTGCTGTTCTCTGGTGAAAATCAACTTATGGTGAACAAAAATTTTGGCTGCCAATGAAGTTGTAGATCTTAAGGAGTGTGTTAAGCAGTGTCCACTGCCCTCATCGCATGAGCCTTTGGTGGTGGTGTTACAGTTGGTGCTTTTTCCATCCGTTGTCTAAACCATGTGGTGAGAAAATGGGTAGATTAGAATGAATAAGTGAAGAGTAAAAGGACTATTGTTCATAAGTGTAATATGCTAAACAAAAATAACTTGCGCTTGTCTAAAAGTGTAGCAGGGTACCTTTGGAGGAGATGAGGGAGATAAAAAATGATTCTAACAATGGGACCTTTAGGTCCCAGGTGTTTCACGTCACTTCAGTCAGCCAGCTGTTAAACAGAGATGGTTAAATTGCCGGCTCAACTATGAGGACATTTAGTTTTTATTATGAAGAAGATAAAATACCTGCTGTGCAACCTAAAAAATTCTCACCAACGGACGTTTGTTCAGTTACACAATACATTGTAATCTTTGTGAAGGTCACAAAGTGAAGCATTTCTTAACAGAGCAGTCACTTTATAGAAAAATGAACACATCTTTATGCCTCTTATTGTGAGATGGCTTGTGGGTAACCAACTTTCTTTTTCCCTTCAGAAGTGACAAGACAGAATTTGTTTGAGTCCAGGCATGGGGTGCTTTGTGAAAGAGGTTAAACTTTCCATGTGTCAAAATGTTGCACCTAGACAAAAAACTAATCAAGAAAGACCAACTCCACATCAAATTGACTAGTCAGAGTTTTAACAGATGCAATACTTTAACCTTTAAGGTCTGTCTTTCTGTGATTGGACATTACAGTGGGGAGGTGAAAGAGAAACTGAGAGAGTATAAAAGGAGAGGATTTAGCGAGAAAAGAAACAAGCTTTTTTTTATGCCCTTAGACCATCTTTTGAGCTGGAGGTATGGTGGTTGTTTGAATTTTTAGTTTTTCTTTTTAGGGGGATTGAATCGATTGAGATTGCGTTCTTTCAGCAAGCTAATTTCATGGGCATTCTTAAAAGCATCGTTTTAGGGGGGAATCAAAAGCGCTTGGTGGTGAGCTCAGTCTTGTTCCATTTTTCCAATCTCTCTCTCACTATCTTCCTCTGATGGTTTCTATACTCAGTAGATTTGAGCAACTTTTCTTTGTGGCCTTCCACTTCTGTCTCTTTTTCTTGCTTTGTATCCTCCTCTTTTGTCATCCCTTTTCTCCCCATGAAAAGAATGAAGGGAGCAGAGGGATACTCGCTTATTGTCTCCTTGACAATAAGCGAACTGAATAGAGGAACATTTGGTTTTATCATGCAGATTTATCCCACTTTGTTTCTCACTGTTTTTAGAAGTTGATGCAGATATAAAGGGAATATTTATGCAAAAAAACATCCTTTATACTTAATGTATCATCTAGTGTATAGATAAAAATGGAGGGCCCTTGGTTTTATCTGTGTAATAACTTATAATTAGTAATTACCAGATCATATGTGGCAACTTGTCCATTCTGAGTAATCATCTTTACATGTAGAATGTTTATTAGAGAAATAACTTAAAATACACTGTAAATGAAGCATGAACAGATTTATTTATGCAAGCTTACCCAGTTTTCTTTATTCAAAATAACAGATTTATCAGTTTCCATGGTTTCTGGCATTCACAGCTCACATTTAGAAATGTATCCCTATAACCCTGAAGCGTGAGGTTGCGATTGAAATTTCTAACCAAGGGCCAAGTTTCCTCTCTTTCTTTCTTATTTTTGTGTGGAAAAAAAAACTTTCAAGATGTCTGTGAAGGCAAATGAATAGAGAAAGGCGGGGGAGTTTCGCATCCGACTTCAGTTGGAAAAAAAGCAAATTCACAGACGATTAAGCACTGATTCTTAAACTTTACTCTTTTCCAGTAAGCATTTCTGCTTTTTCTATCATATGATATTCATCTCTTGAGTGAACTGCTCCAGAGAGCAGCTTGACTCAACAGATGTTGAATACTGGAGTAAGTTTGCTTTTTGGCTGCATTACTAAGAGATCGTCTCCGTTACCATCTTCCACAAAAGCTGCCAGACTATAAACAACCTTCAATGGAGATATTTTCAGGATCATCCAGTTAGACCTATCATACAATTGTGAAGTTACCATAAGAAACAAATTGCAGCATTGTTTTCTCTAATGACTAAGCATAGGTCTGCAGGAAGTTCTTTCTGTCTGACAACCTTGAGTCTCATGGTAGCAAAAATGTGTGCCATCTAGCTCCCCCAAAAGAAACACATCAACTATTTATTTATTTATTTTTGCTTGAGAAAAAGAAAAACGACTTCACCATTGTAGAAAGTGACCTCAATAACATTCAGGTACTGTTGCTTTGATTTCAGTATTTAAACTTAGACAAAAATATTGAATAAACAACTAATAAATCTGTTACTACTTTTAAGTAAACCAGGTAATTGGGCAGAATTTTACGTTGTGTAGAACTAGAGATCGTATAACCTCTAGTAAGACCTCTATCTGCCCGACTGATATTTAATGATTCAGGCTATCTGCAGAGATTGCTAGCTTCCAGTCAGAAGCTTTACAGACAAAAAGCTCCTGGCTTCCCCACTGTCGTTTTGAAACATCATACAGACAGATGACACTCACCCAATTTTCATGACAGATTGTGTTTCTAAAGGCCTGACATATTTTACTTATAAAGCATGGGGAAGTTTTATAGCTATTTTTCAGCCACCCAACAGGGAGTGCACAGCAACAAGTGGGGGAGGGGCACTGCTAGGATACTCAATGCTCCAGTCACTACAGCATCTATTCTTGCATGCTTTTTAAACGATGGATACCAGCAAACAAAACCTTGGCTATTGTTCACCTTCTATAATATTTTCCTCTGGTTCCATCTGATCAATTATTTTGGTTGGTTTAAATATAGAGGGAGAAGCTGTTTCATTTCTACTGAAAAGGAATTAAGGGAATAGGGAACTCACTGCTGTATTAATGTGCTACTTTAAGCATTACTCAGTAGAAACCTTGGTGCACCTAGTTGCCTGGTGTCATTATATTCTTGATAACACAGGTAATAATTATTTAGAAATTATTTTACTGTAAATATTAGTCCTTTAATCACCGTAAACTCCTTTAATAATTCATGGCTGCAGTCAGTTGGGGTTATATATAGCATAACCACATGTCCCCTTTCATCTTTGTAAAAATTACAGTAACTCTGCCCTAAGGAAAAAAGCACATCCATAGGTTATTTTTCTTTGCCTTTGTTCCGGGGATGTTTTGTCCATTATTATCGATCCATTATGTCTGAGGGGAAAAGAAGCCTTTGGTCTTGCACGCATTTACTTATGTCTACTCATTACTCCTGTGTAAAGTGTTGACACAGATCATGTTCAGATACCCCCACTCGCTCTTAATGAATGCTTCATGCATCTCCTTGGGGCTCACAACCCGGAATCAATATGTACAATGAGATATGATTCTGCGTCACCAGTGCTTTCCACATCTGTTCCACTTTCAGGAGAGGGATGGACGGGTCCGGTGATGAGTATGACTATGTAGGTCTTCCATTCCTATTCCTGTAAACTAGATCATTTTGTACAGCCTGGTCCTTACTGAGTAATAGCGCTGCCTGGATAGAATTAAAAGGAAGGCTGAAAGAAGCAGGAACTGGAGAGAGGCAGTTTCCTGCCCTAGATGGAACATTTTATGTCATTCTTCTCTTACAACTTTTTGTCTTTTCACTTTACCCTTCATTGAATACATTTATTTTTGTCTTTATTGGTATTAACTTCTTCTGCTTTTTGGTTTTCTTGCTTTCATGGTACAATATTCGTTCCCTGGCAATGATCTGTTTTACTTTCTACATATTCCTTTTCCTTGTCTCTTGATGTGTCTCATACCACCTTTTTCTCCTATCTCATTTTCTTCTTTTCTTAGCACTGCCATTTTTTATTGCTTTAAGGCTCCATCTTCTTCCCAAACATGTTTTCCTTCTACCTTGCTCACTCTTACTTCTTTCCATCATCTCTTTTGCACTTTTTATAACTATTCATTCATATCACTCCACTCTACATTGTGATTGTCAAAGTCAGCCTTTCACCTGTGCGCCTCTCTGCTCACGGTACCTCCCTCTCAGCTGTTTTATTACTGTTACTCTTTCACCCCACCTTTGCCTTTCTGGTCGTTGCTCATCTTGTCTTACTATTTCTCACTGACTTTTGTTAACCCTATGGGCTTCTCTTGGTATTTGTTTTTAAATATTACAAACTAAGGCAGGTGAGTATAAAATAAACACCATTTAAAGGGAAAAGGGACAGTAATGGTTAGTGTCTAGCTATAAAAACAATAATTGATAATACTGTCTTATTGCAATAATGCAGGGAACTAAAATGAACAAACCTAGTATTTAACATCTGTTACAACAAGACTAACACGTTACTAGAGCAATTAAGGCCTGATTTGCAGTCAAACGTATTGTTCACACAGGATTACATAACATTGGTTTTAGCACTACAAAGCACCCTCACATTAATGTGGCCCACCTGCATCTCCTTAGCAGATTCTCAGATTATAGCTCAAGGACCTATTATTATGCTCTATTAATATGCAATCAGCAAAATACTGAAAACCTACTCAACTTCTATAAATATATTTCTTTTGCTGTAGCATAATAACCAATGTTTATGTAAATGCAAATTTACATAATATTATCCTTTCCAGGTCCCCCAAAACAGGAAGATCTTATTTCTCTCATTTTGTGAGTCATATTTTCACATTAGTGTTATAAATTTAAACTAATCTGAAAAGACAAACATAGTCATCAAGGACAATAATCATTTTAAGACCGTACAGTTTCAGTCAGAGGTTTACATACTGTCATCATTGGGATCATTGTCAATAATTTGAGACTTATAAGGTTTTTTTCTTCTTCTTTTTTTTGTAATGATAAAAACAACCTTCTACTTCAGTGAACTTCAGTTGGTATGTCGAATTTATTTAGAGTTTTCTCTAATCCACAAATGTCAAATTAATACACACAGGCTTTAATTTGTATATAAATACCACAAATTGGTGGAAAGTCACAAAGAAAGCACATGTTTTTGCATCCATCAATGTCCTCTTCTTGACATAATTGCTAGTTAGTTGAAACTAATTCAAAAAGCTTCTAACCAAAGACTTGGCATTTAAGCGTTATCCATGCACTTTCCAAAAAACTGTTTTTAAGATGTTGGAGGCACTCATTTCTTGCAACACCCAACTGAGTCCAGGTTTCAACCAGAGAATGGGAAATTGGTTATTACATTCAGAACTCAAGCTTTGAAGATACTAGAAAATCAAATGGTTTTGTTCAAAATTAAATGGACATGACAAAGTTCAAGCCAATGACAAAATTACTATTTGGAGGAATCAAGGTAAGACTTTCAAACCTAAAAATACTAAACCAGTCAAGCAGTTGCTACCTATGATGCAGGTGCATTGGACAAAGTGGATAGAATAATAAATACAGAAAAAAAACTCCAAATTTCTTAACTTTGCAACTCAACAGCTAGATGGTTGAAACATCTAGCTGAATGGGACACTCATTCAGTAAGTGAGTGTCCCAACAGCAGTGTCACAAATGCAAATCAAAACTGGTTTGGGCTGAAACGTAGTTTCTGGAGGTGATCTTGATGTCAACACTGTTAAAATTGTTAGGACTATTCTTATAAGCTTGGTCCAAGCTAGGAAACCAACTAATTTAAATGATCCATGTCAGTTTTGATAAGAAAAGTGGTCATATAAGATGGTCAGAACGATACCTGGATCATATTGATGACTAGTAAAAAAGGTATGGTTTATCTGTGATATTGGGAAAAGAAATCCATAATGAAATTTATGCTCTCAGTTCCTGTATTTAAAATGAACTGTTGTGTATTCAAAGTTCTGAGCAGAAGAAAACATCATACAAATATGGTTTTACAGGCATTGGACCCACATATTTTATTAGGTGGTCAAAGATTGCATCCTTGTCCCATTGCCATGAAGCTTATTGTCAGTGAAATGGTATAAGAATCCTTGTTTTTAGCAGGCACGTCTGTGTGTGGGTACATGAAGAACAACCTTGTGTGGGAATATGAAGAACACACCAGCAGTATTTATAAACCTTTAGCTGAGGTGGCAGCCACTAGCTGGATTTTTTTCTGTCTCATCAAATCATGTGTCAGTGGCAGAAGAAAAACCCTTACACAGCTCATAAGCTGGTAGAAATTAATTTAAAAAAATGTGGTCAGTGCTATTTTTGTATAAAGATAAACTCCATGTTTAGGATAGCTGCTAATGATTGAATGCTTGAGTGACTCAGGGCTTAGTTAGTTGCCCTTTGGCACTTGAACTTTTCTAAAGATGGAGGTTTTTCACTGATTATTAATTTCCTTGATTCTATTTTATATTATACTAGAAAAAGTCAGAGGTGCTGCTTGAGGGTAAATCGTTATGCTTTAGAAATCTATATTTTTTCCTTTTTCCCCATTGCCTCAGTTTTCACTATTTCTAAATGCATTTTTTCTACTGGTTACTCTATGTGTCATCATGTCTTTTGTTTTCAGGGCATCAAGGCGCATGGGAGCGCCACTTTATCATCAAGGAGACAGCTGAGTGAGTGTCTCTGCTCTGATATCACCTGACTGGACGTGACTGTCTTGTAGTGGTCTCCCTTGATGTAACAGATTGGAATAGAGGGGGTCTTGGTACTAAGGCTTGATTATAACCTGCAGGTCTAATCAAGGTTGATTAGACTTGGATCTGCACTTGTTTTACTTCACAAATCAGCTAATACTCTGCTTATGTCATTTGTTTTCCATAATTACAGTAGATGAAAGTTCGTAAAAACCTTTAGGCACAGTCATAATTTGGATTTACGCACTTGAGTTTAGTATGTAATTGTTCATTAAAGTGGATTACTCTCACAAATAATAATTACTAATGAAAAGTTCAGAAAATTACTGATGCTAAGAATTAGATGAAGGTTGGTAATGTGAGGTAAAACCTTGATGGGTTAAAAAAATAAGCCAATCTTTTGCATAAATCAAGTCCTAGTATGGAGACCTTTAGTGTTTTGCCAACTGCACTGCCTTGTCCTGTAATGTCTACAAGAATGCTGCCTCATGTGCCGTACTGAGTTAATCCTACCCAAAGGGAGGTGGATCCACTAATGGCTCTATAAATTCACCTATTTTCTGATAATGTCAATGTCATAGAACAGCTCTGTCTGTTGCAATTCAGTCCAAAAGCCAATGTAATATTTTCTGTGGATTATATCAGAAGGTATACAAGAAGAAAAAAAAAAATCTTAAGTGAGACAGTGGCTCAGAACAAATCACTATTTCACAACATTTTGTTCTTATAAGCCACTGATTACCACTAAATAAATGGTTTTAAGCACCAAACATTGGGTCTAATCTCTAACATGATGCCGAAGTGCTCAAAGCCCAAATTAAGATTCTAGCTCTTTGTTAGAACTAAAACACACATTTGGTTAGTGATTTACATGTTTTATTTTTAGGATTGTTTTTGTGCTGTAAAAATGCATTGAAATATTAATCGGCCATATTAACAGCTGAATAACGAACTATCCGGAAAAACAAACAAAATGGCCACTTTATTAGGTACACCTTGGTAAAACCGAGTTGGACCCTTTTTTGGCTTCAGAACAGGCTTTGTTCTACAAGGCATAGATTCAACAAGGAGTCAGATCTCTGAAATGTAGGTCCATATTGACGTGAAAGCATTATACAGTTGCTACAGTTTTGTTGACTGCACATCCATGATGTAAATCTCCATTTGATTGAGAGCTGGTGATTGGTGTACAGTGCTTAGAAGATGGGTAGTCGATGGCTGTAAGGGTAAAGCCATAATTGGCAATAAAACTCAGACTGGCACAGCGGTAACAAGCACAAAGTGTACCCCGAAAAGAAAATCTCTCACACTTTTACACCACCACCACCAGCTTGAACTACTCACACAAGTCAGGATGGATCCCTGCTGTTTACAACAAATTCTGCCCCTCACAATTAAAAATTGCAACTAAAAATGACACTCATTAAACGAGGGAACTTTTTTCTCAACTGCTTCTGTCAAATGTTATTGAATTGGTACAAAATGTACCCTCAGGTTCAGTCGTTAGCAGAGAGGTATTGTTTCATGTTCCTTTAGCCTACATTCTTCAAAGTTTAACAAGTGTTTGGTTTCAATAAGTGGGTATTTGAGGTACTTTTACCTTGTATTATCTTAAGAGTAGTCTCGCTATTAATAACCCATTTTGTATCAATAAAACTTCATGTTCAACTTCAGCAAGATTCCCAAATTCATAGAGTTCTTGGCTTGTTAATGGCTGATTTACTCCCTGTGCAAAGTAATAAATGAAAAGGTGTACTACAATAAAGTGGCCAGTAAGTGTAGTTGATTGTAAACATGTGAAAGTAACACACATAAATATCATTTTAATTCACAGAAAATGTTATATTGAAAATATCTTGTCAAAAAGGGAGGTTAGAAATTTCCTAAACTAAAAACTGCGCCAAGGGAGACAAGGTGAACAGAGTGCTTTTTTTTAGTATCTGTTCCTCGCCTACCTTCCTGCACTGTACTGAGTTGTAATCAAGCATGCTGAAGGCTTTAGAGAACCAGTGTATGAATGCAATATCCCCTCCTGTTCGTGTGCAAACTTTACCCTGTTCCTCTTCGCACTTTGAGCTATAATCCCTAACTGCTCTGGCCTTTAGTTGACCTCTATTACTTGTGACTTTATCCAGACCAGTTTGACTCTCCCTCCTCCCTCCACTCAGCCACATTCCCAGAATATAATTTCACTGGAAGTTGTAGGCGCAGGTCTTACCACAAAACATGCACACAGATCACAAGTCTTCACTTAAAGGTCACATCCATTTTAAACATAAAATATAAAAGTGGCTGTTTTCATATTGTGCGTGTGTATGTTTGCGTGGATGTGGATGTGTACATGGGGCTTTGAGATCCTGAACCCCCATGTTGAAGGTTAAAGCATAAAAGGCAGTAAAAGCCATTAGCGTGTCATTTGTTTGCTCCATTTACGCAAGGGCACCTATGCACTTTGATGCCTATGATGAATCCATGCTTGTTTGTCTGTGTGTGGGTGCAGTTAAGTTACTTTTTTTATTTAAACATTCAAGCAAGAAAAATGTCATCATCTTTTTGAGTGTATGCATGTATGCCCCTGATTTTTCTTCCTCATTAAACTCTGTGAGGCCTGACAGTAAAGCTGTTAAATTATTAGTTGCTTCTGGACCAGTTGCATGGAAAGCAACATTAATAAGCTCAATTTTTTCATTTGAGAAGATGAAAACAAGTGTTAGTCTCTCTGGCTAAGTGTTGAGGAGAGGGATACTTCTTGATTAATATTATGTTTAATTTGAACTAGATGATGGCACCAACAGGAAACCTCCATTTTTGAATATATTATGGGCCAAAAGTTATGTCCTTAATATTACAATCGCCCACTTGCATAAAGATGTTGGTGCCATATTTTATTGTTCAAAGTGTAATTCATTTGCAGCACCCACATTTTTTAGCTAAAAGGAAAAGTCTTTAAACAGAAATTTTCAAGTTAGATAAACGAATGTTTAAAGTTTGTTCACATTTTGCGTTGTCGCATTGCAACCGCTGACCATAAGCCCACAGCCAGAGCTGTCCAACTGAAAATCTGTGGCATGATTTGAAAAATGCTGTTTATAGACTTACTCCATCCAGACTTACTCAATCTTACTCATGGGTCTTGGTTAGTGGATGGGAGGCTACAGATGAATTGGGAAGAATAAAGTAGTCTGGATTTGAATAAATTTGATTGAGCTTTAGCTATTTTGCAAACAGGAATGGGCAAAAACCTCATTGTCTATGTTGCAAAGCTTTGGTTAGGGTGAGTTTTATCTATTTTTTTTTCACCTCAGTGATGCTTTCTAAGGTAGGAAGTGATGATATTCCATCAAAAATGTGCTTTTTCCTTTTTCAATAATTAGACAACTTGTATTATACAAACCTATGCTTTTCTGAAACACATCTCTAAAGGGTTCCACTCAATCACAACAGCAATGACCCTTTGAGTTTCACAAAAATTACACTTTTCATAATCTAAACCAATAGCCTCAATACATTTAGTGGTGAAACCTAAAGGCCATTACTTGGAAATATCACATCCCATGTCAGTGTTCAGAAGTTCCATGCACGGACATGAGGATGAAGTGCATTGCTGTGCACCATATAGAGCTGGCCCTGGACTCTCTAGGCATACCAAGGCCAATGAGAATTCATTTGAATTGTAAATGTCCTGACTCTCTGTGATTAAGTGCCTTGTGAAGCATACGTCTGCAGCTAGCAGAGCAAGTAGTTAGGTTAATATACATGTGTGGGGTACAGGTGGTCCACTGATACTGACTTAGTGGGGAGGGAAAGCAGGTGGAAGAACTGATAGAGAGACAGTCTCTCTCCATGTGGTTGTGTTTCTCTGTGCTTTTATGCATGTGTGGAGGTTTTCAAGCCTGTCCAGTGCTAGTCAAGCTGAGATGAAAGATTTCTTCTCTCAGGTTGGGGTTGCATTTTTAAGAAATGTGGTGTGTGCGTGTGCTATGTTTGTTTCATAACTCTGAGTTGAAAAAGGGCAGGAATTATTCCCAGACATGCCTCCATTTGTGAGCATCCATGCATATGTGGATGAATCACATGTTTATATCACTATTTTAGATACCTATCGTGATCCTGTTGTTGTCTGCCCAGTAGTCAGGCAGATGAGAAAGTACAGGTGTGTAGGTGTGTGCACACATGAATGTGGTTTCCAGCTAGAGCTCTATGTTTTCAAGGCAACACTGGATACATTCAGTTGGTCCCTCCAATCTGCAGGTGGGACTTCAGAGGGGAGAGAAGCCGCATCATCTTTAACAACCTCGATTCTATGTCATACCAGAACACAGACGTGAGAGCTGCCTCTGTGGGGGTGTTTGTATGTTTGTGTGTGCTCCAACGCTGGCTAGCCGCCAGAGCACTTATCTAACTGTGATCCAGCACACCACTCACTGTGACTCCTAATTATAGACAGAGGTACTCAAACAGACACATATACACACAGTTTGTACATCCTCTCTTGTGTACCATTCACACTAATGAGGAACACTCCCTAAGGAAGTACCCACACTCCTCTCGACTCCTTGATAGAGGCCAAAGTGAGCACCTCCTCTGGCACCTTACCTCCCCATCTTCTACTTGTACAGAATGTTACACCAACTCATAAGTACACAAACAGACAATAACAATGTGAACAAATCTAGCAACATGAAAGGGGGGAATGTAAAAAAAATTGGACGGAAAAAAGATTGAATGAAAACTGCTGTGGGGAATTGAGGAGATGAAATGTGGTTTGTCAATGAGAAAACAAGCCAGCAGAGATCATGTTGAGGGAATGGATAACATGGGACTTGGAATGGCTGGTGAGACAATACAAGGAGGTGAAGAGATGGAGAATATTTGTTCTGTTTACTTATTGAGATCCAGAATGCATCATCACAATCCCCTCACACTCCCAATGGCTTTTCTCTGAGTCCTTCTATCTTTATGTCCCCCTTCCTTCCCTTCTCACCTCATTTATTTCTTGCTTTTTCCTTTTCTCTTTTTCTCTCCTTTCTCTGTCATATCTCAACATGCTGTTATGTGGCCCTCAGGCAAATCCCTAAATCTTTCAGTATTGAGCTCAGGATGCACTAGACTGTTGTACATCGCTGTACCATATGTTATGTTCAATAAAATATCTTTTTACATATGATTGTTTACTAGACTGCTTCAAGCTCAAATTAGGATTTTATAGGAGAAGCTTCTGTAAAAGCTGTTGATCTCTTACTCTACAGTACAGGCATGATACATTACTTAAAGGGCATCTACTCGCCAGCTACTTTATAAGATTCTCATCCATTTTGCCTTCATAATTGAGATACGTCTTCATAGCATAGATTCAGCTGGGGTTGGTTTGTCATGTATTTTGGTAAACATTGATATGCCAGTACTGTGCACTAAACATTGATATGCCAGTACTGTGCACTTACTGCACATTTTTAGGTTACACATGCATAAGGTGGATACCACATCCTTAAGATGTTCTGTTGCATTGAGTAATGGTGACAATGGAACCCACTGGAGTATGTTGAAGTGAAACTGGTCTCAAACGAAACCAGTGAGAGATGATTTGAGCTTTGTGCCATGGCGCATTATTCTGTGAGAGTCACCATCATAAGGTGGGTACAGTGTGTTCATAAGGGGATGGACATGGTCAACAACAATACTTGGGTAGGATGTGATATTTAATGAATAATGCTCAGTTGGTATTAACAAACCAAGAGTGTACCCAGACAATACCCTGCATACCATTATATCACCACTAACACCCTGAAACTTTTA
Source organism: Brachyrhaphis roseni (assembly GCA_903066815.1). Classification (NCBI taxonomy): domain Eukaryota; kingdom Metazoa; phylum Chordata; class Actinopteri; order Cyprinodontiformes; family Poeciliidae; genus Brachyrhaphis; species Brachyrhaphis roseni. The sequence goes on along the minus strand of CAEFZY010047403.1, from coordinate 16,827 downwards.
CGCAAGGCAGACGGAACCATGGTTTAATTCTGAGTTTGTAATCTGAATGTCTGCTGGAGATGAGACTCATCAGACCAGGCTAACAGGAACAACACTAGATGTGATTTTTGTCTCCAAGTGCTTTGGATGCAATAAGCAATAGTATTTATTGCTACTGCTGCTGTAACCTTACTGTGATTTCAAAGCAGTCTGCCCATTCTCCTCTGACATCAGATAAGGATTTTCATTCTCATATACTTTTCTCTTGCTTGAACCATCCTCTGTGGTTGTGCATTAAATTTCCAATAGATCAAAAGTTTCCAAACAGCCAGTTTAGCACCAACAACAGTACCATCTATAGTTACTTAAATACTTTGCCTTTGCTGTTCTGATACTATGTTTGAACTTCTGGAAGATTGTGTTCAAATGTCTAAATGCATTGGGTTGCTACCATGTGATTGGTTGGTTCACTGTTTGTGTTAACTAGCAAATGAACAAATGTACGGAAGTATGGATACAAACCCCATCCTTGGATACTTTGCTTTAACAAGTGGCTACATCTAATATGCACATTCCCTTTAAAAAATATTTCGTCTTTTATAATGAAAACACAGTGTTCAATGTAAAACAATAATCCATCAATGAAGATCCAGATGACATGTAATAAATCATATGTTCTTCAGTTCCTGTTTGCAAGAGTGGCTAAAAAGGATTTTTATTGTTCTCAACAGAGCTTTTAGAAGTACTTCCAGTTTGAAAAACAAAAGAAAGGCTGATGACTATGTTATGCTTCATGCTTCAAATATTTATAGGTTTTATGGCTCTAAAATAAGATGTTCGCCCTTTAAATAAGCTCTTAGATTGATCAAAAACATCCTCCAGGCATCTGCAATTAGTTTTCTAATCTGTCTTTCTCTGTCCTTTAAATAACTTTGTTAAGGTGTGACCATTTTCTGTCTTACATAGTGCTGACAGAAGAGAACAAAGCAAACAGGACAGGACAGGACAGAAGGGACTGTGGTGGCCACTGCTGTGTGCCTCTCATCCTTTCTAACCCCACCTGTCCTGAGGGGCAGTGCAGGTGGACCATTGGGGCTGTCAGCAAAATGTTCATGTGTGTGCCTTTCTGCATCCCCGTGTGTGTCAGAATCTCTGATCTGTGCCCCCATGAATGGCTATTTTCCCCCCACAGGCAGGACACCGCGACACAGGGAGCCAGGCACCTAACTGGGCACAGATGGCAGCGACAGACAGAACAGGACGTCTGTGACATAAACACGTTAATAAATAATTATCTGAACAATGACAGAGGGTACACCAGAGTAGACAGGAGGCGGAGCAGAAGGATAGGAGGGTAGGCTGGAAGGATACATCATCCTGATGGAAGGATGCAGATTTAAGAAAACTGTAAGAAAGAATGGAATGTGATGAAGATAAAAGATAAGGTTTAAAAAATTCTAACAAAATTGTGGAAATTAAAATTAGCAACAACTGTTGATTACATAATGTCTAAGTCGCTTAGCTTTGTGTCAACTGCTTTTCAAAGTAGCTATGACAGTATATTATATTATATCACCAAAAGGTAACAACAAACTTCTGTAAAGAAAATATAGAGGTTAGACAGATCAGAACGAAGGGACTCAGTTTCAAACATGGAAGGACAAGGTGGTAGATTTAAACCTCTGACAATAGAAGCGAGTAAAACAATGAAGTGGATTGAAAATACAGAAAAGCTTCAAAAGTCGGTGAATTACATTGGCCGTATGCCACACCAATGAATGAAAAATTAATTGTGATGCTTGCAGAGATCATGCTGACTAGCTTGTACGAGTATATGTCCTGCGCTGACTTAGTGTAAAACTACACAAATTTGTACAGAAAGGCCCCGTTTGCTCCCTTTTCTCCCCTTGTAAACACTGCCTTGCCCTCTGTCCCCTTTTAATCCCACACCTGTTTGGCATTTATTCAGTCTTTCTTTGTTTTCTTCATTATCTTCTCTCTGCCATCTGCTTTTGCCAGTTACTCCGGCTTTCAGTGTCAAGCACCATATTTGTGACCAAATATTCATATGTTTAAGTAACGGCTTAACATAATTAGAGCCTCAGAGTTTGACTGCAGTGGACATGCATGTGTTCACTGTTCATGCGATACCACTTTGCTATTTTTGTCAAACTCCTCCTTCCTTCACCACCTCTCCCCCTTGTTATTGTCATATTATTTGTAACAATAAATTGCGATTTTTTTACATTTACTTCTAATTGCAAACAAAGATGGCATTTTAATAAATTAATGCTAGCTGTACCACTAATTCTGATTGCTAAAATGTGACCTCAATAATCACCTTCTTTCCTTTATAATAATGGCTACATCCAGGTGCTGTTCTAATTTCTTCTTGGATTATAAAACAAGGTTTTTCTGAAAAAAAGATGTGCTTTCTATTTAAATGATTGAATTTACTGTGATGTTAATACTGTTTCAGTTGTAGTTTACATCTCTTTATATTGTTGATGCAATGTCTGAGCTTTTCAATGCTTAGAGGATAGAAGCAGACACAATTAATTTAGAAATACATTCAGCTGGTCTGACCCTTCACATTAACCTATGCAAACATATTTACATGTTCCATACTCAACCATCCCCATTTTCCCTTTAGTACACCTCCCATGTTTTCATCTCCTCATTTGGACTGTGTCCTTATGTGTGTTAACCATGCTCATATTACACCATCTCTTTTGTGTCTTTTTTTTGTTTTTCCATTCGTCTACCTTCATTTGTCCGGAAAGCAGTAAGCAGCATGGTGTGACGGAGGAATGCAACAGGTATGCATGTCTGAGATGTGTCACAACACAAACCTGGGCCTAACTATTTTCTTTCTAAAGTTATTCTCAGTTCAGTTTCATTTTCAAATAATGTCTTTTATAAGACACTGCACACAAAAAAAGAGAAGAAGTCAGGAATTTGGTGTGATCATCTTGCTCTTTTTTTATTTTGATCATCACTGACTGATCCATTGTGGCAGGCCATAGAGTATGTAATGGCTGATGTGCCCTCTGGAAAGAAATAACCTCACAACTGGCCCAGCTTTGTGTGTGCCATCTGCCATCTATCCATCATTTTCCTAGTCATATACTGCTCAACCTGTTTCTCTCTCTAATCAAGACAGCTGAACATTTGATTTACCTTCGTTATGGTGAATTTGACCCCATGGGTGTAATCCAGAACATTCTATTTCTGTGTCAGTCTCAGAGCTTTCAAATGGCTTTCTTATCCCTGCCAAATCTCCTCGGCTCTCTTCCTTTCACTCCTAAAGATGGAAATCAAAACCCATCTGTACGTTCTGACAGCATGTGTGAGAATGCAGAAAAAGGGGACTCTTGATTGACTGTGGCAACACAACTGCTTCAAACGGCTAAGACCCTATTTTCAGTATTGATTGACTGAGCTGGGTAGATTTCTAACTGTTCCAGAACAAAAGATTTAACTTTATGACTCCTAATGATATTTCCTCATCACATTTTTCATGCTTGATAATGACAAAGGCAAATTTAAGAAGTCTGTTTCTGCTGGCGTAAAAAATCTACAGGGACATTTATCACTACAAGCTTCATTGTCTGGTTCTCATAATATAGCATGTGATTGATATTTTGATAATCATATTATGGTGTCCTTAACATTGCTGCCGTTTATTATTCATTGCTCTTTTCAAATCAGCATTCATCATTTGTTGTATGTGGCATGATTCTCTTGAGATTTATAAAAACAAATTAATTTGCCTCAGCAGTCATTTGCATGCCTTAACTACCTGTCTGGAAGTAATTCATGCTGCGTGAAACCTCAGGTTGGCTGTTTTGATTGATAGCAGGTGATTTCCATAGCTGTGATTGCATTACCTTGTTGTTGGCACAGTTGGGCTTCGGGACTTGTCACAAGTCAAATTTCTCCCTAAGTTTAAACTGTTTGAACTGCACCTAACACGGTGTACAGAAATGTTTATGAAGCTATTAATTCATCAAGAATAAGAAAATATTTTGTTCCTACTAAAGTTAGTGTCTTTATTGTGATAAGTTGCTTGGGCTCTGAGTCTTGAAGTAGAAATAAAAGTAGAGAAAGCAATAAATGGATTAGGTAAATTACCACTCAAAGGAACGTACGTCATATGCAAAAAAATAAAAAGTAAATACAGCAAAAGATAAAAAGCAGCATGAACATATAAAGTTACTTCTTCAACACATCTGAATCATTGCCAGGGCTCTGGAGCCCTGATTGACTGCTGATGAGGAACTTAAACTATTTGATTCTGGTTGGAATAGGGTTTCATCTAAAAGTTGTCAGACCATAGCTCTTGAGGACTGGTCTTGGGCACCCTTCATCCGGGTGTTTTAAATGAAGAAGCAGAGAGATGTAAGAACCAATTAAAAGAGCTCTAGGAAGTACCGTAAAGTCACTGTTTTATCAATTTAAGCTTATAAATCCTGGACTCATAAATCCTGTTTTTTCACATCTGGAACACTATGTTGGTCTAGTCGATTAGGAAGGTTACTTGGGGGATTTCTTAAACTAAAAGCAATAGCTGTCGCTTTGTTTTGATTTGGAAGTTATCTCATATTCATGATTGCATGACCTTTTTAAAGAAAGCATTAATGTCAAAAACAGACCTTGCTCTGTATTCATCTTAGTGTTCATTGTCTATTATCAGAGCTTAGCAGCGTTTGACTATCAGCTGAGACACATAACCGTGTTCTCATTCGATTAGCCTAAATTAGACAAAATTGTCTGAGTGTGTCTGATTTTGATTTAAGAAATGAACGGCTAGGACAAGGCTGGGCAAATGATCAAATCAAGAGTGAGCATGGAGGATTTAGAGTAATGGGTTTGGAACAGCATGAAAAAAAACTGAGAAATATTTCAGTGCTCAGAAGAAGGCCAAGTTGCTCAGTTTTGTCTCTAGAGGGAAGTTAGCATTTTATCTGCCCTTTTCTGGTGATGTGACATGTTTTTTCCATCGCTGATGATTACAAAACAGATGTGTTGACTCAACATGACAAGCATGAAAAAAAGAATAATGTGTTGAAACAAACAAAACAACAGTCATTTTTTAGGAAGCTGCAAAGCTGTCAAAATTTCTGATTCTGTCCTGCAGAATTATAGAGGCTCACTGAGATAACAACCGATGGCTCGCAGTATCACTAGAGAGTTGCTCTTTAAGCCTTTGTTTTTCTTCGACTCACATTTTCACCCGGCCCTTCTTAGTTCACTGTTTGATTGATCTGCTCTGGCCTTTCCGCCTTAAGATACTTCATGTACTGCGCTGGTTTGCGAATTAAAATGTGATTGATCCGTTGTAGCAGCAGACAGCTCACAGTGCCTTAAGCTTAATATCGAAAGTGTGAATTTGTGCCATCATGCTGATGCATCTGTGCATCCGTGTGTTATCAACCATCTCTGTGTTTGCCTGTGTGAAGACGGTAACCATATTTGCAGAGAGCCTGTGCTGGTGTGAGAGTTGTGGAACAGCTGGTATGTCTCAGCATGTGGGGGCTCTCATGAGGAAAGCATGTGAGATTATCCTGAAACACAGCAGGAAGCTACTTAAACTCTCCTTGAAACTAACCAAGCATTTCCTTTAGCTACAGTGCATCTTATTGTCTATGAGGAACTCTCTCTGTGTTTCTGTGGCTCGTTGTTTGGCAGCCTTGTCAACTTTGTAGATATTTTAGTTCAGCAGTGCTCAGCAATGGGTTAATATACATTTTGCCAGCCATTTTATTAAACACATCTTGTTAATACCGAATCAGACCAACTTTTGTCCTCAGAATTGCCCTTATTCTTCAAGGAAAAGATCGGACAGTAAGTCTAAATCATTCTTCAGAGATTTTTGTCTGTATTGACACAATTGCATTGTGTGGTTAAAATATTTATCAGCTGAACATCCAGGATGAGAATCTCCTTTTTCACCATATTGCAAAGGTTCTTTTTTTGGATCAAGATCTGGTATTTATGGTGATTTTAGGAGTCCAGTGAACTCATCTTGTTACTGTTACATCGTTATTTTGGTGAGAAACAATTTCAGCAATGCTCAGTTGGTACTACGGCTCCAAAAGTCTGCCAGAAAAGTACCACCCATAAAATATCACCATAAGCACCATTTTGAAATATAGGTACAAGGCAGAATGCCATATCATTAATGCCACCTCCTGACCCTGCAATCTGAAATTCAGACTCTCTTGACCAGGCAGCAGTTTACCAGTTTGTAATTGTCCAATTTTGATGAGCTTTGTGAAATGTAGCCATAGTTTTATTTTCTGTGACCTTCTGCTGCTGTAATCCCATCTGCTTAAAGGTTTGAAGCATTGTGCTTGAAGAAGATTCCTTTAAATGAGCAGACATTGACCAAGTATCTTTTTTGAAATACTCTCAATAAATGTAAGGTAGGGTTATACTGTATATGAAAATCTCAGATGATCAGCAGTTTCTGAAATACTCAGAAAAGCCCAAATGAAACCAACAACCATGTCACATTCAAAGTTACTTAAATCACCCCCCCCCCTTCCTTCCTGATGCTTTGTTTGAACTTCAACATGTTATATTCATTGTGCTTTTATGATGGTTTGACTGAAACTAAATAGTTTGACTTGCATGACAGCAACTTAAACCTAAATGGTTTGAGTTGCTGCCATGTGATTGGTTGATTTCCTACTTACTTTATCAAACAGTTGAATAGATGTACATAAATCAAGTGGAAGAACATGCGTTCTGGCTACTAGCATAAAAGACATTACATATCATCTATGCAAGATTTTCCTTCCCTTTTTCTTGGCTCCATTCTTCATTACCCTGGTGGAGCAGGTCTTTATTAATGAAGGGACATCTGTTTCATTAAAGCAGAAAGATGCCTGGGAGAGGAAGGGATGGAAAAGCTTTAAAAGGGAGCACATGCAGAGTACAAAAATGAGCGAGGGTCAGACATGGAGAGATGCTTGATGGCTGCAGGGGGTTTAGAGGCAGACCAAGTGGACATAAAAGGCAAAATGAAATAGACATGCAAGGATATGTCAGACCTTTAGGCAGGAATGCGCTCATTAAGACTCATGCAGTGTAGAATTGGGTCCTGCTTTTTACACCCATGCATGCATTGTAATTTCACTAACATTAACACATAAACCATGATACAAAAAAAAAGCTACACATGTCAATTTCATCCCAAACATGTGGCTCTAAGGCAGGATTAAGAGGTAAATCATTACATTTATCATGATTATGGTAGCAGAAACGATCAACACAAAGGACAATAACGAGAATTGAACCTTATAAATTTTAAACTCAGGGTTTGAACACCATCATTAAGCAATCCCTGTTTCAGTATCCGATTTTCTGACTACTCATGAAGAAATAGCCAACGTACAAGGACAAGGACAGAATATTTAAGAGAGTTTGTTTGTTTGTTCATATGCAGCAGTTTCAAGGGGCACTGCTTCTAACAGAATTTGAAGACAAAGTAGCAGGCTGTTTTTTGGTCTTGCGCTATACAACTGAAATATTTCTGACACTGTCCTTCAGTGCTGCATGTTTGAAGCAGCGAGAATCTGCAGGATTCACATTATTTATAATAAAATGGTAGCTAACAACATACAATATAATGTAGTTACTCATATTTAAAGTGAAGTAAATGCTTTGTCATAGTAGTAATAAAAAAAAACTATTGGATGTAGCTGTAGCAATAATTCTATATATATTCTAATATATTAGAATTTATTTTACTTAAGCAAATAGAATCCAATTTGCTAAGTGTATTTTTTAAGTAAACAGGCTTAATGTGCAAAGTATAACACTGTTTTGCTGTTGTGATTTTATAGAGTAGCACTGTGCAAGTACAGAAACTTGCTAACTATTTCAGCGGCTATATTTGTCTTGCTATATGATTGAGTAGAGTTCGCAGTTAAAAGACAAACCGCTCATAGCTTGCTTACTGTTTTAAAGTAGTGCTACCCTAATTAGAGTGATGCATATAGTTATTTATCTGTAGCACCATAAAGGTTTGTCTTTTATTACTGGAAATGTTTCTAAACTTGACAAACTCAGTTTGTCAAGTTTTCAAGAGAGGGAAAAGTGTAGCACTCCTCTTTCAGACAGCTGACCAGCAGCATTTATTGCTGTGACATAAAATTTTTGGAGTTGCTAATATCTTAATATAGCTTGATGTCCATGTCTAAAACTGACAATCAGCCTAAGATTTTACAAGCCAGACTTTACATCACCTGAGGCATTACATCGTGCCTCCAGTAGAAGAGATGTGATTCTGCATATATGGAGATATTTTTTTAAAAATGTTCTTTTTTTCTTTCCCACAGAACACCACACAAGTTCAGCAGCTTCATTTTGCAATGAAATTATTCACCCAGTAGCTTCATCACCATTTTGTCAGTATGCCAAACAGAAGAAATTATTACTGTACATAAAAATGAAGTAAAATCAAGAGCGAAGCAGTTTTCCATTTGAAAATATAGTACACAATAGACAATACATTGAATCATAAATCACCAAAATGGAATCAAAATAAATAATTTTCTCAGAGTTGTAAAGTTTTGTCATTCTATATTACAGCTGAAATCATTTTGCTTGTTATGGAGTAGTGCTGGAAGTATACCAAGCTCATAATAACTTGTGATTTAATTTGGCTGTCAGTTAGCAATCAAGGCCGCAGTCAGCTTGTTTTTAGATTTAACTGGGAAGTCCCTTGAGATTGCCATCTCTTTTTCAAAGGACAGATGGCCAAGGCATGACATCATTACAAGTTGGGGAAAAAAGCATGAGCTAAAAATTTTAATTAACATCAACATGCATAACAACAAAGCACACGCTGGAAATCATACATGTAAAAGGTTCTACCCTTAAATTACAGTAGTATTTTGTAAGAGCTTTAAGCGAGAAGCTAAAATATTAAGCTTTGGGGTAGTCTGAAGATAATTCCATTAACAGTGTTTAAAAGAAAAAAAGATTGGTTTTCCAAGTTCAGAAAATATTCTGGGCACTCCAAAAAAAGACAGCTTGAAGATGCTTACCAGATTTGTCAGTCATATCTTGCCATATGCAGATTTAACAGAGCGTTACTATAATAAGAGTGATGGGTGGTGCTCCATTAGTTTTAATACCATGACTGTTTTTCAGACTGATTCCTACTCCTTGTAGGCCGGGGTAATGGCTATGAGCCTTCTTTCAACCAGCTGACTGACAGTGAGCAGCATTAGGTGGTGGGGGTCAGCTCTATGTTTTTCTATGTCACAAACAGCCTCAAAAAACCCCAGTAGCTATAACCCGTACGTTTAGGTAAGAAAATTTTTTGGAAAGTCAAACTTTTTAAAATCTTGCTATACTTTGGTAACAACTAATGCCTTGTTGGTGTATACAATTTGTGAAGTTTAGCTTTAGAGGTTTATAGTTTCTTCAGATTCAAACAGATAGCTGTTAGACTAAATATGATCAAATTAAATAAAATTAAAATGATCTTTAATAGGATTTCGTGCTAGAGCGGATCACCTCGCCTTATGATGTTTCCCTGATTACCTCTTTTTTTTCCACACTCATTAACTGAAAGTGGCAAACCACACTTGTATGCATCATCTTTTTTGTCATATGAATAAAAAAACAACTCTTTTCTGAGAAATGCAACACATTTTACTTTGCTTTTAAAGCTATGCAGCTAATAAGCACAGTTTGATGCACATAATTGCAAAGAGCTTTGCTCTTATTCATAAGCAAATATGAGCCACAAGAACTGGACCTTACCTTCTGAATTAAAGAAAGAGAGCCATTCTGTAATTGTAAGTACCCCTTTAAGCTACAGCTACCTCATGCAGGAGTTGATGGCCTCTTCTAGTATTTTATAGGGTGACATAAAATGCAACTAAATGGGACATTTACAGCTTACATTCAGCACTGTCCTTTAAAGGGAAAAACACAACACATTAGATTTGAGTACATATGCAGTGTGAAGGAACTAAAGAGCAGAACAAATGGGGATAAGTGCACCAAAAGTTACTTTAAGAACATGTTTAATTTGAGGTTATAATGGCAATTACAAAAGAACCTTGCAGAAAAAGAAATGTGTTGGATTACAAAGTGGAGTAGTAGGAGGACAATCAAAATGAAGTAAACCCAAGTTGAAAACAATTAAACTAAAATAGGAAAAAGGAACATTATGTAATACTTTGAGGTCAGATATGATCACAAAGTTACTACCCACATGCACATGTTAAATGGCCAAGGTCAGATAGAGTCACAGTAGGATCACAAGGTCCCAGTAGAGGACCAGGTTATAACTGACAATTATAATTAGGCTAATTAGTGTAACAAAACCATCATCACAGTGGGTAATGACCTGGGCAGGTCAGCAAGTGTGACGGATGGATGGATGAAAGTGAGAGAGAGGCAAGTAGAGTATTAATTGGGGTAGGGCTAAGGAGAATGATGGATGAGTTAGTGGGGGGGAGTCATAGGGAGACATTTACAATTTGAGGAGATCAGTTTAGCAGATGTTGAGGGATGTATTGAAGCCAAGACAGCATGGGTGAGATACTTTCAATCTGTCTTTTTCTACCTTTTGTAATGTTCACTGCCATACGAACAATTGACACAATCAAAATAGATTTTTAACTGCAGTATTTATCTATTAGCTTTTATCTTACTGACATCCAAAAAGAAAACACAAATATCAGTTAGAAGAAATTTGGGAAAACATTCAGTGTTGTATGACAGCGTAGGCAAAGCGAAGACAATATTTTCAAAGTAAAAAAATAGGACACAAAAACAAGACATTTCTCCATAAGACAGTGGTTCCCAAAGATTTTCTGGGCCCCCCTATGGATTACAATAAACCCCCCCACCCCCCTCCCAAAAAAAGAAAAAAAAAAAAACATCGTTTAACCAGATATAAGCCTATACACATGTTTTGTTTTCAAACTTCACTGAAGTTTATTTCACTCTTCAGGTTGCAACAAAACACACTACTAACTGTCTTTACAGTGAAACACTTTTGTGTTACTGTTTTTTTGTTTTTGTTTTTTTGTTTTTCATTTATCCATACCGCTTCCCAGACCCACACCCTGCAATGGCACTTCGCCCCCCACACTTTGGGAACCTCTGCCATAAGACAAGACAGAAACTGATCAGGCAAGCTGTCAAGTGGTCAAAAGCAGCACCAAAAGAGCTGGAGAAATGGTCAATTCTGGTTGTGTTCTTCATCCAATACTAATCGCTTCTTTTTTTGGCAGTTCTACACGATGTAATAGTGTAAAGTAAAACTACAAAAACAAACAGATTTTCTACAAAAATCTTATAGGCTAAGATGAGTGATGGTCTGACGAAAGGATACTTTGAACTTTTGGACCGCACTTCCAAAAGGTATTTTTAAGCACCACCAAAAAAATTACAATACTTGCAATGAAACATGGTACCGGTAGCATAAAAATCCAGGCTGATTTTACTTCCAGATGAAAGTGGGGTATTAGTCACGATGGACGAAAAATCCCAAATATCAGTGACTTTTGTCCCAGAACCTTTGCACGTCTACAGAACAGTAGAAGATAAAAAGGGATTGTTTTTCCATGACCACAGAGTCTAAATCAACAGAATAAAGGCTTTAACAGACAAACATCACTGAATGGTCTACTTATTGTGCAGAACTAAACCCAGCAGAAAATCAAGGAAATGACCCGAAGGGCGCATTGGCCCTTAAAGTCTCATAGATTAGGAGAGCATTTGCAAGGTAGAGTGGGCAAATATTGCTAAGTAGAGATGAGTCATACAGATGTATTTGTTCCAAAGATGCACAGAATACATAAATGGGTTGAAAACCTGCTGAAGCAAAGTATCAGTTTAAAGGTTTGGATACTTATGAAACCAGGTTATTGTTTTTTTCTTTCACAGTTTATCATGTTTTGTCAAAAAAAAAAAAAAAAAAACCCTGAATTTTCAGCATCACACATGCAACCCTGTAGCCTTCATGCATTTTACAAATATCTTGTTTTCTGATTGAGAGTTGTTAAATGATGTTTCTTGGCATAACTTGCAAATAAAGCATAGCACATTAAATGTTGTGACCCACCATCCACAACTTAAAGTTTAAATGTTGAAGTAATTAGACAACATTGAATTATGTCGATGTATTGTGAAGCTGAAGTCGGATAACTAAAATTCTTAGTTTAAGACAGAACTGCAATGAACATAGGTTTTAACTACATCTCAAAACCAGATTCACAATCAGACACCCATGCTAGTCATTTGTCAAGAGGAAAAAAGAAAAATCTATCAAATAAGCATACCCTTGCTAAATTTATTTTTTAAACCCTCGAGCCAAGTTTTTACCCAGTAAAATTCCACCATCCCGTCATCTATTGTGACTCAGTTGGCCTCATACCCACCCACACACTCAACCACTCGCCCTTCAGTCTCACTTCACACGGGATTAAATGTCTTTAGAACCAAAGAACATGAAAGAACATGACATGTGAGTGAAAGACTGTGACACACATGGGGGAGAAAAACAGGGGAATAGAAAGAATAGTGAAATAGAGTGCAAGAACAAGTGTTTTACTCTGAAACTGTTCAAAACATTTAATACTTGGCAGGGGAATCTGAATGTATGTATAAACATCTAAAACATCTTTTTCTTTTGTGCCCCATTGTTTCCCTCATTCATTGATCCAACATAGTTTAATCTTCTGTAGGTTTGTAATGTAAATCTCAGAACTCTGAAATCCATTTAATTGTCTGACATTTCTGTAATTTGCCTTCTTCCCCACTGAAATAGTATGGAGCTTCAAAGAAAGCTGTTGCTCCAGTTTAAGAAGTCATATGAAGCTTCTTTGCATTACTCTGCAAACACAACTTGAAGTCTAGCAGTTGTCATGTGTTTCTTAAATTCGTTTTCAATCATTCTCAGTGCAAGAATCTACAGTACATCCGGAAAGTATTCGCAGTGCTTCATTTCTCCTTCCTTTATCTAAACCTGTATAAATAACCCATGATGCCATTGTGGAGCAATTTTATACTTTTTTGCTAATTTATTAAAATTACAAAACCAAGAACTCACATTTACATCCTATCTAAATTATTTTATAATCAGTCCTTTCAAAGTCTGAACTTCACAACACATAATTGAGGTGTTTTTTGTGATAAAGAACTTATTGAGGTTAATCATACTATATAAATGGCAAAATCTTCTCTGACCCAGAGTTAGAGAGGTTGTAAACAAGTTTAAAGTCTTTGTGATCTCCCTAATTCAAACAGCAACGATCAGTCCTAGAGCAAAATGGAGAATACTTACAAGATTACTCACGAACTCTGGGTTACTTCTCACATTAGCTTACATTAATGTTTCTGAGTTTAAATCACAGCATTGAACGGTGATGTTTTTGACAGAATGCTAAAAAAATAACATTGTTGTGCATCTGCCATTCACAGAGATCACCGGGGAATGCCAGACGTCTACCATAAAATACATTTAATCATGAGAATATAATTTTGAAAAATATTTTATGCTGTTTTGTAAGGAGTAAAAAAGCACAAATGTGAGTTTTGTTACATTTTGTAAACTTCTCCCCAAGGCTGTTCTTAGAAAATGCCTGCTGAAAGTGGAGTTAATGCCTAAATGCAACACTAATCTAACACAGGACTCTAGACTGCAGCTGAAACAGCAGGAAAGAAAAGTTTGCGAAGGCGTTTGTGTGTGCATGTCATGTGTGAGTGACTGAGCATTGAATAACGGTAGAGCTGTTGTCTCTGACACAATAATAGGTGTAAACAACACTTCCTCATGCAGTTCTTGCTCTTTTCATGGAACCAGCATTTTTCTCTTTTTTCAACAAGGAATCATTAACACCAATGTGAGAAATTTGCCAAATTTCTTATAAATTTGGACCTTCTTAATAATGTATTACAAACTATAGAACTAGATCTGAGAACTACCATAGTTTATAACATGACGATAATGAGGATAGGGGTGGTGAAGAAATGTTTTTCACGCTGCACAATTGGGGTACAAGTTGGACTGGGATAAATCATTTGTTGAGTTGAAAACAACACACTCTTTAAGAAATAGATGCTTTTAAATCAAATGACACAACTCTCTATAAAGAGATTTGCAGAACAAGCTAATTTAAGGCAAATGTAGTGCATATATAAGAAGTTTAGATAATTTAATTAAGAAAGGATCAACTTGGGGCGTGCTGTGGTGGCGTAGGGGGTTAGCGCGACCCACATTTGGAGGCCTTGAATCCTCGACGCGGTCGTCACGGGTTTGACTCCCGGACCCGGCGATATTTGCCGCATGTCTTCCCCCCTCTCCTTATCCCCTTCCTGTCAGCCTACTGTCTAATAAGGGACACTAGAGTCCGCAAAAAGTCCCCCTGGTGGGGAAAAAAAAAGGACCAACTTGAGCATGTTATACTGATGTTTATCATTACCTTATATTGAAATATGCTGCAGCAAAGATAATATAACAGTACTGTTGATGGCATTAGATTTATAAATATTGTAGTAAACAACTTTTAGTGCGTTGCAAAAGTTTGAATGGCCTGTAAACTTCTTCAAATGGTCATCCTCCTGAACAAAACAAGGTGAGTTTTACTGTAATTTCAGGACTATAAGCCGCTACTTTTGTCTCACGCTTTCAACCCTGCGGCTTATACAATGATGCGGCTTATTTATGCATTTTTTTTTAACGGCCGCCAGGGGCTCTCGAGCAGAAAAGGTAAGAGTGAGACGGTGGGAATATATGTGTAGAGGAAGACGCAAGTTTAATGTAACTTAACACGTCTCAGTGCAATGGAGGAAGATGAAGATGGTGTGTTTTTTTAACCAGCCCTGTTAGTGCTGTGCTACCGTATTGCTGCCGTGTTACTGCCGCGTCACAGACACAGGAAAGAAAAGCTAAGGTATATTATTAAAACTTTGAGAACTCTTTCTGTGTACCGTCTGTATGTAGGCACGTGCGGCTTATACACAGGTGCGGCTTATATATGTACAAAATGTTTTTTTTTTTAAATGTGTTGGGTGCGGCTTATAATCAGGTGCGCTCTATAGTCCGGAAAATGCGGTACTCAAAACCAGAAGCTCATGGTAACTTTGGAGAAGCTGCAGAGTTTTCCAGATCACATTGGAGGATCTGTTGATGCAGTTTTGTTATGTACGTACAAATCTGGCCTTTATGGAAGACAAAGGTAATAACTGGCTGGTATGGTAGAAAGTGAACTGCAGTAAGTAGTACATGTACAAAATAGGTCCAACTACATAGAAATAAATTTCTTGGTAGAATATTTTCTGAAATCATTCAAATCTGACTTATGGGTTCTTACTCAGTGATTTGTTCTTGTTAAAATACAGTGGGTTGGTATTGCGTAGCATTGCATGGGATTTTTTCTGACTCCAGGTTTTTAGGAAGCTCAAAAGCACAGAAGATTATTAAAGGTTCACAACCCTCAAGCACATTTACCAACTCTTACAAAAAATAATCCTATGAGGATGCAGACGCTACAATCGAATACAGCGGCGGCAGAGGTAGTTTAGGATAGAGGTTGTCAGGAAGGAAGAGAAATTAGGACGTCTTTAGAAGGAGCTGGAGAATTGGAACAGACACAGAAAATCTCATAGTTGCCATGGTACCAGTGGAGAGGAAAGAGGAATCCCTGTAGTGTTAAGCATACATGTCTTGTGAAATTCTCCAGGGCATTTAACCCACAAGCCCTCAAAAGCACTTCGATCTGCAGGTACAGAGCAGTGACTTGCGGTCAGGGGTGGCAAGTGAGGCAGAGCCTCAACCGTCATAACGGAAAAATATGCTAAAATAATTTATATTGTTATTTTCACCCTGTGGTTTGTACTGCAACGTATTTATTTTTTTATTTAGGTTACCCAATTTTGATTATTTTTTCTTCAAAATCGCAGAATTTTCACATTTTCCCATTCACATGCTCGGAAGCGAAGCCAGTGAGGCAGCAGTGAACTGAGCCTCACCTGGGATTGATCAACCTCTAACTAACTGCCATTCTATGAGAGCATGCTCCTCCTGTATGTACATCGCCAATAAAATCGTTAAAAAACACTTAATGTATGAATAAGGATTTTCCATATTTTAGCTTATGTATATAATGTACAGTGCTTTTTGTCACCAACTGTGTGCGTAACGTGTTCTGTGTGCTGAGAAGCGATCATAAACGGCAGATTCAAGGTGAGGCAGGCAGTTCTCTTGCCTCATGGCAGGGGGCGCTCATGATCCCAGACATTGTGACTCCACAACTGCAGAGTAAGAGACAGTAACAGCGAACTAGCCATACAGTAAAGTCAAGTGCAGTGATATATTTATAGTTTTCTCCTCGTACCACAGCAATCACTTATTAATAATAGCAAAATAAACATTAAGCCTAAAACCACTGCAACGGACTGAATGTCCTGCTCTTTGTGTGGGAAATATCTGAGCGTTTTTTGTTGTTGTTGTTGTCAGTTGCTATGGCAACGAGTCTGTGCTGGTACAGAGAGCGAGAAAGAAGTGGTTTTGAGTTGTACTTTAACGGTTTTTCCCTTTGCTGTGGCGCACAGCACGACATTAATATCATCTACATGTCCAAGTTTGATTGAGTTAATGGAATTATTCTGCGGCGGCAGCCCTCCAGTATGAGGGGCCGTTTAGGACAAAATTTACGTTTTGTCTCTCACACACTACCAAAAACTCTCGCATACTCCAAAAAAATAGCCACGCACACTCACACACTACCAAAAACTCTCGCATACTCCAAAAAAATAGCCACGCACACTCCAAAAAATTACGTTTTGTCTCTCACACACTACCAAAACCTC